>JAOYMU010000274.1:39317020-39327245 GCA_025802295.1 Psammodynastes pulverulentus
AGAGAGGGAGAGAAAGAAAGAAAGAAAGAAAGAAAGAAAGAAAGAAAGAAAGAAAGAAAGAGAAAGGGAGCATGCATGAGATTGAATAAGAGAGTTAGATAAAAAGGAATTGTAAAATTTAATTCAATAATATAATACCGAGCAAAGTACAATTATATATTCTGGAATGATTTGCATCTCTTATGCAATTTGTGCTGGTCTAGTGAATTCTTTTATTTTTGAGATATAGAACAAAAAACATATCACATATGGCATTTTTCATAGTACAGTTTCACAACTATTTTGACATTGCTTTGTCTGCTTCAAATGCAATTGTATCTGCTTTCATGATTTGCAGGTTAGAATAACTTATTTTCAAAGGCAAGTTTTACTTTTTGTGTTACTTTCCATTTAATTTTATAATTCATCTCTGATATCTCATTTTTTTTAGATAAATCATAGATATTAAGTGCATTTATTGTGGGAGATTTTATGACTAAAAATTGAACCCTAACCCTAACAGCCTTCCACAAGTGTGACCCACCTTTCAACTCCCATCAAAATATCCCTTACCTCTCAGTGTTGTGTATGTGCATTCTCTTATTCTTACCCATTTTATATCAGTATAATGATGTTAACAACCAAACTTTAAAACATTTTTAGAACAGTCCACTCTAAAGATGATTCTCCTGAATGTACATTTTTACATGAATGTAAAATCAGAAGAAAAAGCAAACTGGCTGTATTAATGTTGTCTTAAAATAATAAGAAACGTTCTTAGTGTACTTAAAAAAAATTTAGGCCATTAATTAATTATTTAGGCCATTAATTTATTAACAAGGAATAAATTTAATTCTTTATTCAAGAATTCTTGCAAACAACTAGTATCCACTTCAGTGATTATCCTAACAAGTATGTCATGTGGAAAAAGTTTGAAAATATACTAATGTTCCAACATTTTCCATGTAACATTAATGAAGGAAATACAAGCTTTGAACTGAAGCTAAGCCCCTTTTAGAGTGCTTCTAAAATAGAGGTTTTGGCTAAGGAATCCAACTCTAATAGCTATCAAATTTAATAAGCTATAACTTATAGAGCTTATTTGTTTTCTAGGATCTACTGCAGACTTATTAAAGATTCAAGATAAAGATTATTGATTACCCAGTTACTCTAGATCAAATCTATCCCCAATAATGTCATGTAAATAAGATCTATCTCCATAAATGTCCACAGACAGCATAGATTTCAACAAAGTAAAAGCATTCCTGAACATTTTGTTTCAGTGTCATGATACATAGACTTCTACCATGTATTCATCATAGGTAAAAAAAACGTATCCTTTGGATGTTCCTATGTATATTCATGTTAAATTTAATTGATATATTTTCTTTTAAAGAGTGTCCCTAAAGTGAAAAAAACCTTTTAAGTTAAAAAAATATCCTTAGTTTTAAAGGTTTTAAGTACATGACTAAGAATTCTAATTTATGATATTCAAGATCCACACATTTTTGGACAAAGCCATCTGCAGTTAAGAAAAACTCTCTGCTGTATAGCCTTGCCAGGACATTTAGTTTAATAAAGCTGCATATTCATGAACTCTGATTTTTGTTTTAGGAATGATAGACTCTTCTATTTTGGGGGGGGCGTGGGGAAGGAAAAGACAGAGGAAGACTTCACATAATGAAGGTTAGGGAGATTGTTATAAGGGTGTGCATGTGTCAGAAGAGGGGGAAGACACAGTGATTTTGGTTTGGATGTGGCAGGCCATGTTCTCTCAGTAAGGCAGAAAGATAAACTGTCATGGTATTCTTTAAAAATAATACAACTTACATAAATTAGTGGATTTTGCAGAGGTTTAAAACTAATACTTTCCCTCAGTTGTTAAACAATGGACTCTGTGCATATGTTAATGTATTGTGAAGGTGCCTGCTTGATTAGTAATGATGACTTCATTGGTATCAAGAAGCAACAACTTTGAAAAAATTTGCAATATATTTCCAAAGACAGAGTAGTGTGTATGATGGGGGGGGGGGTTTCCAAAGAATATTAATGTGTCCTTTGCTGCTCTTTTGATTTTCATAAAGGAAAAAAAATGATGGAATGGAGGGGGATAGTTTTTCTGAACCAAATTATGGACTGAATTTTGCTGCTACCATTTTTTTTCATTTTTCACACCAAAAATGTATGTCTAAAATGTAAATGCTATAACTTCTTTATGCTTCTAAAACATTTTACATGCTGTACATAAAGTCAGCAATCCATTCAAAATTTTAGCCTTCAGATTCAGTAGTGTTCAATCCACTTTAATATTAAAATTACCTAACTTTACATTATATTTTAATGAAAAGATACAGAAGTTTATAATTTATCTGTAGGAGATAGGATGACTTATGAATTTAGCCTTCAGAAAAATGTTTTAGAACTGCTACTGTATCAATTTATTTTCTCTCGGGGTTCATTCATGTTTTTAAATCTGATTTGATGGTTCCTATATTATTTTTGTTGTTGATAAAATATTAATAATAGCCAATGTTATATTGCAATTGTATCATGTTTCAGAACCAAAAGATACCAGAATCAAATAGGATACCAAAATCATCTGTTTATCTTTTAAAAAAGGACATTTTTTGCTGCTTTGAGCCCAAACATTTTTGTTTGTTTGTCTGAATTACTTATGTTATTAATAGTAGCCACTTTTGCAGAACATACATGCACTAAGTAGTGGCATTCTGAAACTTCAGATGTGATCACATATAATATGATCATCTGTATTTAGTCTTTCTCAGCCTCTTGTCTTTCAAATATACTGAGACTACAATATACAGATTTTTTTATGTATTGCAGGTCAATTGCATCTATAATTTGGTAAACACTTATTTCAAGAAAGCCTCAGAAGAAACACTTGACAGTTAATCAATTGAACTCATACTGCATTGTTGTTTATTCAGCACAGTTGCCATTTTTCCTTTCTTTCTTTTTTTAAACTGCCTGTTTCTGTTGATTTTTCTGTGAGTAGCTCCCAAATATATAAGGCTGAAAACATTCCAAATAAAATGGATGCTATTTTATTACATAGTTCTGGGTTTTATTTCCACTAAATGAATGCTTACAAACAAGAAGGGAATATTGATTACCAATACAACAAAGCATTTTTGCTGTATCATGAAGAATGACAATTTGGTTTTAGCAAATTAAGAGATTTGGGTCATACTCAAACAGATAACAACAGTTTTCCTGCATTCTCTGTATGTTTTCCCCACACATCATGTAAAACAGTTTAGACAATAAGGAAAGAGAAAAAAACACATTTCCCTGCCAAATCTTTGCTTGTGTAGGTAGTCTATTTTACCCAGGGGGGCTTTTTATTTAAAAACAATTGTTGCCCAACTAGAATAAAAGAAAAAAACATGAGACATTATTTTTGTAAGGGGAACTATAAGCAGAGGTGTTAATTTTACATATAGTGAGGGAAGAATTATGGGTAAGTCTGATAAAAAATAGAAATAGCAGTTATCCATGAGAGAAGATAAATCCAAAAAGTAAAGAAGAAACATATTCATTAGACCCTTTAAGCTTTATTAAATTGTGTAAACCCTTGTTTTTTGAGAGCCTTTCATAATCAATTTGCCTTTTATGACATTTGGAAAATAGCGGATTTCAGTATTCTACAGTACAATATTGGATTTTGATATTCCAAAGTAAAATTCCATCCAGGAAAAAAGAGGACAATGCATCATTTTATTGGATCTATTACATAAGAATCCATTTTCTACACTTGCTAAATAATTTTATCCAGTTTGGTTTTTTCTGTTTTGTTACTTAGATGTTCCCTACTAACCATTATGACAACAATATGACAAAATATCATCATGATGTCACGTACAAGCAGTGCCCTTTAACCCTGAAGTATTTAATGGGCAGAGTTTACATTGCAACATGTTAATTGTTCCCTCTGCAGATGCTTATCGTATCTCATATAAGAATCAGGATTTATTTTTGTTCTGGATGGAAACTCATCAAAGAGAGAAGCAACTTAAAACTAAAGATAGATTTCCTAACAGTGAAAACAATTAACCAGTGGAATGGCTTGCCTTCAGAAGTTGTGGATGATCCATTACTGGAGGTTTTTCAAAAGAGGTTGGACATTCATTTGTCTGGAGTATAGGATTTCCTGTTTCAGCAGGTGTTTGAACTAAAAGACCTCTAAGGTCACTTCCAGCTCTTTTATCCCATTACTTAAGTTCTTTGTAACTCAGTTAGGACTGAGACGGTATTGAATGTAACAATTAAAATTTACCTTGTTTCTTCTTGAACAATTTCTTGATTTTCTCCCACAGAAGCATGGGAAGAGTCCTTGTTGTGACATTTCAGCATTTTTCTTTCTCAATATCCCAGTTAGTGAATATAAGGCTTCTCTCTTTATTACCAGGATAAATAAATGTGGATTGATTCAGATGTTGTTCTAAGATATCCACATTTTTCTATTTTTTTTCTCTTCCACCAGATTGACTAAAGAATTATTAAAACCCAAAGGCTTTCAATAATTTTTCAAAGTTTAATTTGCTTTTATGTAAATGAGGTGGTTCATCACCATAGCTGGGAGCCAAGCCATGATCAAAACCAGGATTTCAAATTGTACCCAGAGACTTATTGAAACAAATGCAATATTATTATATAGCTACATTGTCCATCAACTTCCAGCATGTGGCAGCTGCTACAAAGGCAACCCCATGTAAATCTACATTAGTAATATCACCTGGTTGCCAGGCAGATGTTATTATACATTTAATATCCCATGTAGATTACCTTCTGTCTCCTTTTATATATAAAACTGTAACAGCAACATAAGAGGAATTGCCTCAGAATGCCATCTCTTGAACTTTAATAGCTTATTGCCCCTTTTATGTAATGTCTACATGAATCTTCTGGGGATCCAATGGCTCAGAATCAGGGTCAGCCAAAGATGCTGCTGGCAGGAATTGTCAGCATGTTTTAGAACCCACAACATAGCTGCATCATAATGAAAAGCTTATAATTGGTCACAACTCTACGTGCTCTACCCAAAACTGCTGTCTGTACAGTTTGTAATTTATGACTTAACATAGCTATAACAAAAGTTTTGCCCCTTGGGCAGAAGGACTAACTTTGTACCTCCCAGATGTACAACAGAGAGTATATGGGCTATTTATTTTTATGTTTATGAGGCATTTTATATCCTCATTTTTTTGAAGTGCAGAACAATTTAACATTCAGGCTTAGCACTTTTATTTGAAAATGCCACAGCATTTTCAAGAACTCAGAGACAGGGAGAGAGAAAAACAAATTGTATCTCAATAGTTCAGCATCTTATCAGAAGTTACCTGCCCTATTTTTCTGGAGTCGTCTGCAGCAGGGTATACTGTAACCCTTTAAATTGGCTCTCACCAATCAATCTACTGTTCATCTACTCCTGATATTTACTGAATTACTCCCATCTCTTCTCCAGAACTTTTCCCATCAGCAAATGGAGAGAATAAGATAAAATGGTGGAGATTAAAGATATAACAGATATTTATTCAATAATTAAATAAATTACACAATTACATAATTTAGTAATATTAAATACACTAATAAAAACAGCTGACTGTCCTTCAGAAATCTTTGTATGGGCAAACAGGAATTTTAATGTTTTATATACTCTGCAATTATATTGAGTTAATAATGTTTGTGCACTGACAGAATATCTTCTTTCTTATTGGATTTGTTGCTGTATTATGTGTATTGCAATTATAAGTAACACTTATTTTGTATTCAACTAAGTGATGTAAGACAAATTAACACAGCATCATTATCAAATTGGAAATGCATATCCAGCTCTCTTGGTATGCTTGGCAAATATAATCACAGTCTCAGAAAATTTAGAGAAAATTTGGAAAAGTGAGTGTCAGGGTTCCAAGCAACAGACCCAAAGTAATCAAAACTCTGAGGCCTAGAGTTTCCTCAAAGTATGTATTTATTAGGAATGTCATATTGGCACAGCTAGTGAAAACTCAACTCTGAAGGACCAGAGGTTTTGCCCACCCAAATCAAACCCCAAAGTTCTTGCCTCCAGGTCATATGCCTATCATATGGTCCAATCGTAGTCCCAGCTCCAGCTGGCTTCTGTCCATGCCTCTCCAATACCTAGTAGAGAATCCTTGGCTCCCATGGGAAAGAGTGTTATTTTGGCTACACATTCCCCAACTACCTCTATCTCTCCCCCTCAAGTTTCCACAGCTCCAACCAGACTTGCTGTGGCCTTGCTGTGGCAGTCCTGAAGATGCTCCCAAAATGGCTTCAGCCCAAAATGGCTTCAGAGCTGACAATGAGCTTTGGCCACCTTATGATGCAGCAAAGATTTTCTCAGCTCCTTCCTGAACTTTAAACCAGAGGAGTACTTGGTGAATGAAAGCAAAAATTAAATTTGACTCTATTGAAGTAAATATAGACTTTATTTCTTAGAAATCTTGCAGTGTTACTATTTTCTTTCACTGAATATAGGAATTACTTTTTAAATGCCCGTTTTTGCATCTCAACAAATTTCTTTACTCTCTGTTATTTTCAGTGCTTCTTTTTCTTTCCTTTTAGTAATTTCCTTCTTTTCAAATACAAGAGAACAGGGAAAAACAACAGATAAAAGTAACTTTATTGATAATGCTTACTGATTTTGTGGCAAGAAAATAAGCTTTCATGTGACCAGTCAATGCTAATTTTCAGCACACTGTTCAACAGTTTCAGCAGTGACTCCAGGAATACAAGAATGAATATGCCACAGGAAATCTTACTTAAAATAAGCACACTTGGCAAGGCACGTTGACCCTTTAAAGAATGCTTTCATCTTCTTCATTTATCCTGTTATACCCCCTTTCTTACCAATATGGAAAGCAAAAAAGAAAAAAACCCTTGTCATTTATAAAGTAAATTGAATCCTGATAAAGTATTTTCAATCATCAGAATAATCAACAGTTTGCATTATTCTTTATAATCCTTTTTTAATTACATCCATTCCAGGTGAGTCTCTTAAATGATCAACTACAAATCATCTCCAACTTTCTAAATGTTCCTTTTCATAGCTGTTTTGTAAAAAGATACATCCTATTAAGCTGTGATGAAATGGTTTAATGCATAAGTTGTCCACTGTTAACAATTAATTAATTAATTGCTTGAACAGGGGGTTAGACTAAAGACTGCCAAAGTCCTTTACAACTCTGAAATTCTATGTTCTGTATTTAATGCAATCAGGATCAGCACATCTGTCAAAACAGCTATGAAATGCCACCTATTCTGTTTGCAATTCAGCAATAGTATAACTTTAAACAAGCCAAGCTCATTCCTGCTAGGCATTAAACAATGTAGACATGCATACAAGTATAGGAATTTATGCAGTATCTTGTAGAGATGAGCAGTTATCTCAGGTGCTTGAAGCCCAAGAGTGTAATAGTGAAGAAGGTTAATGAGCAAATTGGATTTTTTTTGTAGGGAGACATATTTAGAATCTCTAACCAAAGTGCCTGATTTTATTTGTAATTAGTGAAAACAATAAATGAAGGCTTCCGATTATGAGTCACTTCATACACTGCATTAAAGTACAAAGTGCTTTGCTTGTTTCCAGCTTAGTTTGTGTGGACTTCACTACTGTAATTTGTAACAAATGGTTTATGATTTAAATCAATATGTGAACCCAGATAATTGTGACCCAAATAATCATTATAACATAGACAATGAATTTTACTACGCCATCCAATGCATTTGCATGCCTTTCTCAATGCTAAATTCAAATCACATTTTACTCACTTTGTCTTCACTATATGCAATTTGAAGAGCGTTTGACATGCAAATTTGTCCAACTAGAGTTTAGAGAATCCTTAGGCTAATCAATTAGTTCACTGCCTTCCTGAGTCCTTCTGGAACTTTTAATAAAAAAAGACTTTAAAAAATCATGTCACCTATTTGTTTCTTGGCTTCTTTTTAAGAAGGCAACAATATTCATCCTAGGGCTTCTATCTAGAAATTATGCTGTACTGAAATACTGCAAATGCAACTTCTCAAGATGTTTTCCAGTTCTACTTTCAAGTAATATTTTCTGTTGCTGTTCAGATTGCCTGCTGTGCTCTTCTGTCTTTTAAACCAACTGCTGCACCTTAATTGGCTGTTTCACAGAGGTCGGAATGCCCTTTCACCATATTCTCCTTGTTTTTTTACCCCTGAAGAACACCTGCTACAGAGCCTCCAACAGCAGGTCTGCTTATGTGAAGAACAACCTTGCTTTGCAAGCTGACAGGGTGGTTTTTTATTTTTTTATTTTTTATTTTGTTTTAATTACCATTTTACTTTCCCCAAGCTTCCTATTTTTCTTCTGCTTTTTTTCTCTTTTAAAACAAATCTACCAGTATACCATCTCACTTTTTCCCCAGTCATTTGAGGGACATTCAGTTACTTTATTGCTACAATTCTACTGGCAAATTTAAAGGAATAGTTTGTGTCAGCCATAAATCATACACCATAAATTCATATTTTATGAAAAAATGCTAAAAGGATAGATAGATAGATAGATAGATAGATAGATAGATAGATAGATAGATAGATAGATAGATAGATAATGTAATATTGGTATCTGTTGGATACTAATATTGAGGGCCAGTCAAGAATTATGGAGCAGATATCTGGAAGTATTCCTTTAGAAACTAGTTGATTTCAATTGTTGAGTTTTCATAAAGCAATTAAGACCCAGCCTTCTCCAGTTATTGAGGCCGGTATCCAGGCAGAGTATGGGTAGTTGACTCCTCCTCCTTCTTTGAGACAGAGTGGCAAAACTGAGGACACGGCTTGGCTGTCAATCAAGCCCCAGTTTCGTCTCTGTCTCTGAAGAAAGAGAGAGTGGCTTAGTGGTCTCTCCGAGACCAATTCACAGTGTTATTAGGTTTAGGTAGAGAGTGTTTAGATTTACTGTTTATTATTTTGGTTAGGACGAGAAGGGCCCTCGGCTCAAGACCGTCAGTAAGCGAGGAAGGGTCCAGGGACGTGACGGGCTAGGTATTATCAAGCCCCAGACCGTCCCTGCGGCAGCCTTTTCCCTCAGCAGCTCCCGCATTTTAAATTCTCTTCAAAAACGCGGGCCATAGGAAACGACGCTTTCGTCGTTTAGGGACTCCCCGCGCAGGGAGCGCAGCGGCTTCCAACGGCCCGAAGATAGCTGCCGGAGCCGATAGGTCCGGTTTCTTCTGCAAGAGGGGGCCGTAGATCGGAAAGATAAGGACGTCGCGAGTCCGGTCGGGCGACTTGCTTGCCAAGGACGGGACCGATAGAGGCGAGGACGTCTCCTGCTTTCCAGCGCCGCCTGCCTTTTCAGGAGCCCACGGCGCTGTTACTCAGGTTGTTGTGAGTGGTGTTGGCGGTTGGGGAGGCCGCATTGACGGTTGGGGCCGCCATTTCGCCCGACGCTTAGTCGCGGCCGCCATTTTGTTGGCATAGTTGCGGCCGCCATTTTGTTTTGAGTTGCGGCCGCCATTTTGTATTCGTCGAAAACTCGGCTGTTTCCCCTCCATTCCCTGGAAATTAAGGGCAGAACCTTACTAGCCCTAACCCTAAAAGTCGATTAGGTAGCCCCTTAGGAGGCGGGCCAGGCCTACCACCCAGGACTATAGGAGCCTGCGAAAAGGGAAGTGCTCACCCCCTATTACCACCCCAAATATATTAAGGGTGTTGGCTTGATGGAGGATAACAACCCTCCAGAGGGGGTCTCATCCCCGACCGCCCCTCCCAACGTGGTCTCCAAGTCTGCAGCGGCGAAAATTAGAGCCAAGGCCATCTCACGTTCCAGGGTCTCAAAAGCTCAGGCCAAAGCTGAGCAGAGACTTCACAAGGCCGTGGAGAAGCAAGTGGCCAGGGCTACTAGAGATAACCCCAGGGAGGAACTTCCAGCCCCTCTTCCGGGGCCCTGCCTTCCGCAAAAGGACTCTGGTCCAGCGGCGTCTGCCTCTCCAGAAGCCAGCAAACGCAGACAGGGGGATAGCTTAGAAGGGGTGCCCCCCCATAAACAGCTGCTGATTACGGTGCCTGACTTGGAATCTTTGGCTCCCTTTGGGTGGCCCTCGGGACTGTCTCCATCACCTCACCCGGGGCCCCCTCGCTCAGCTTCGCCCGCCGCCACTTTTACTCCTACAGCGGCAGGGCTTCGTCCAGAAGGGTTACCTACCTTGGACATTGCCTGGATGCTTAATGAGGCCAT
>JAOYMU010000274.1:39335924-39348198 GCA_025802295.1 Psammodynastes pulverulentus
TGTAGGGTCTCCTGCTTGTGCGGGGGGTTGGACTAGATGACCTACAAGGTCCCTTCCAACTCTGATTATCTGAATCTGAATCTGAACAGCAAGGCCAGGAAGATTGGAAGATCATCAGAAGAGCAAAACCTGATTGGAGAAGAAAGGAGAGAGGGGCAGCTGCAGCTGGAGAATTCAGGGATCCGGTCAGAAGCGCAGGGTAGAGAAGGAATGCATCTGCAGCTGGCCAGCATGTATGAGGAGGAATTGCTTCCACCAGATTCCAGGACGTGCAGGGCCAATTGGAGGTAGACCCAATGGATGCTACTCGCAAAGAGGCAGCCTCGCTGCTCCTAATGAGTTACCCTAACATGCACCTACTAAGTCCAATGAGTGGAGCAGCGTGATGCTGCAAAAGCCACTTGATTCCCTGCTGTGCATGTGCTCTAGCTTTGTAGATTCTTGCCTTTGTTTTTTGACTGCGTTTGGACTTTAGACTTTTGAGGATTCTGGAGCTTGGATTTGGATATCATGTCTCTGGATCTGTGCCTAGACTGTGGATTTTGTACTGGACTTGTGGGCTTTGCTTTATTGGAACTTTGTGGGGAAGGGTTGTTTGCAGATGAGTTTATTGCAAACATAATTTGAGGAATAACTTTAAGGGCTTGTGTTTAAATAAAGTCCTCTCTCTCTCTCTCTCTCTCTCTCCCTCTCTGTACACAAGATGATTGGATTTCTCTTTTTCCTTTTGGAAAGATTTTTCTTACATTTGTATTTAAAATTATTGCACAATTTTGGTGTGCTTCTTATGTAAAAATTATAGGAACCTTTGCAATTGACATGCAGCTATAGGGTTAAGTCAGGGTCCAGGGGGCTGCATTGAAAAAAAGACAATGTGTATAATTCCTGGATTCTTATTCTTCCATGGAGAAGTTAACTTTAAATATTTTCCAGAAATAACTACTTGAGTTGCATAAGTAAAACAAATATAAGCTTCTATATGTAAGTCACAACAATAACTTAACTCCCACTGAATGGTTCATAAACTGAATATACATACTGTGAGAACACAGCTTCTACCATTTTAAGAGCTGCAAAGAAAACGAAGACTATCATTTTTACTTCCTTTTGAAACTGTTATGTGGAATGGAGAAATGATGCCAGATGAAGCAGAGATTAATTCTGAAAACAAACCTCTTTTTACCCTTGTGTTGCAAGGAGTATTGCCTGACATAAATACATTTGCTTCTCTCCATTTCTATGAAAAGTAGACAGCTGATAAACAACACAGTAGAAAATGTAACATGGCAAAATATCAGTGTGGAATATATTTCCTAGACAAAATAAATCAGTACTGCATAGAAGTCTAATATAAAGTGCTACAATTTCTAAAGCATCTTTGAAATAAATCTGATTTTTTTTATTGAAACAGACTTGGTGATTTAAAGTAAAATAGAAAAACAGAGAGGGGACAAGGAAAAAAAAAAGGCCAGACACCACAACTTCAAAACATAAATTTCATTTTATGCATAGTTGTGTGTAAAATTGCACTGTAAGTACAGAAGAGTGGATGCTACAGTACATCAAGTCATTGCAAGGAATGTTTTATCGTTTTAGCATCATTGTGGTTAGGAAGGAATACATGTATTAAGATGACAAGGATAAGGATGAAGCTATACTTTTTAAACTTGAAGCAGTAAAGCAAATTAACCGTATAAGAAGGATTTCTAAACAGGAAAAAGAAACATGCAACCACTTTTAGTGGCTTACAATATTAATAGGAACAATTGTTGTTATGTCATGCATTCCCTAGTATGCAGGGGGAAAAGCTGTGAAGAAGCTATAATTAATCTGAAGTGCCAATTAATAGCATAGAGATTATATAAATTTGACTTGTTAACATAGGTTCCACTATCATTCAAGAAATCCTTTAGCTTTGCCCCCTTCCATCACTTCATGCCATTCCACCACTTCTATCTGGAACAGATACATTTCAGCCTGTATCCATAAAAAAATAAAATAAAGCTCATTGGTTTGGTACTTGTGCATTTCAGTTTCAATATGAATTATCAAAAAAAATATTCTAGTTTATGAACATTTCTGTTTTGCATATTAATCCTAGATATGTACGAAGTGAATAAAATGTTGGTTATTTATTTACTTATTTCGATTTGGTAAATTTGAAAAGCATATTGTATTCATGCTCAGGGTCAGAGTTTGCATCATATCATGACACCCATTTCATCATTATCTTCTTCCATGGTTGTCTGTGCATATCAAACATCAGGCAAAAAGTGGATCCCAGAAACATACTGGTGATAAACATTTTATTTTCCTTTCCTCTTGAAAGCTTCAAATAACTTGAGCTATGAATCAAGTTGCATGTACATGTAGTCCTTGACATACAAATATAATTGAGCCCAAAATTTCTGTTGCTAAGTGAGATATTTGTTAAATGATTTTGTCTCATTTTACCAACTTGCTTGCCACATTTGTTAAGTGAATCACTGCTAATGTTAAGTTAGAAACATGGTTGTTAAGTGAATCTGGCTTTCCCATTGATTTGCTTATCAGAAGGTCAGGACTCAGAACAGGTGATCACATGACCCTGGGACATTGCAACCATCATAAATGTGAGTCAGTTGCCAACCATCTGAATTTTGATCACATGACCATGGGGATACTGCAATATAAGTATGTAGATAGTTATGAGTCACTTTTTTCAGTGCCATTGTAACTTTAAACTGTCACTAAATGAACTGTTTCAAGCCGAGGACTACCTGTATATACATCCAGAAATTATATTGTGCAAAGAAGTTGGAAAGATATAAAATCAAGAAAAAAGAACCAGACTGCAAGAGCCTTATCTCTTTGATTTTCACTAAATTGAAAAATTGGCCACCTTTTCTGAAGGCATATTTTAGGCTGTAGTGAGAAAAAATATTGGCAATATATTCTGTTGTGGATATAGTCCTGTAGTAAAGGATTTTGTAGAAATCCAGTGAAGATTTAATTAATGTAAACAACACCTTTACAGCACAGGTTGTAATTCCCTTCTGTGCCCATATGCACATATTTTATGAAACTGCTAATAATTGATAAACATTCCATTCATTTATGACTGTTTGTTGGATAAAGCAATTAACTTCTCATTACTGATTCTGGAAAAGGTCTATGTGTCAATTACATTTTACTTAATACATGTGAAAGGACATTGTCAAAGAATAAAAGCAATGCATTTAAAACTAGAATTTAAAAATATTGAGTTTTTCTGCCAAAAAAAAAGTAAAGGTAAAAGCAACACAACTATACAATTAAACTAATTTACTTTGTAATTATAGAAGATATATCAGAGACTAAAACAAAGCAATGGCTATTTTAATTTTAGAAATCAATATTTAGTTCTAGCCTCATCTTAGCCATGAAAGCCAGCTGAGTGACCTTGGACTAGTCACTCTCTCTCCATCTAACTCACATTACAGGGTTGTTGTTTTAGGGAAATAGGAGGAAGAAGGACTATTGATTATGTCTGCCATCTTGAGTTATTTGTAAAAATAATAAAAGTGGGCTATAAATAAATAATAACTTTTTGGAATGTCAGTGATTATGAATTATGTGTCAATGTGTCAATGAGTTTGCCAATGTTACATGTCAGGTTTCAGGAAGACAAATTGTCCCCAAATAATACCAGAAGTAGTAGCTGAAGCAGATCAAATCAAATCAAATCAAAATTGTCTTTACTATGGATATATTATAATGATAATACACTAGGATAAATCTCTAAATTAACAATGATTATTTGCTACTATATGCTGATTTCAGTACCTCCCCTCTTTTATCAAAATTTTCAGCCATTTCCCATTGCAGTAAAATCAAATAATTCTAACATTGGAAATGATCATCTAAGCCATGCTTTTACAATGTAGGACAACTAGTTAAACATCCACGGAGCTTGGTTTTCTAGCTTCTTCTTAAAAATCTTCAGATGTGAAAAATCCACAACTTACACTAGTAGACTGTTCCTCTCTCCTAATGGATAAAATATAGTCTTTGAGGCATGAGAGGGCAGACAAAGTAATTGGACATGTTCAATCTACATCTTATATGCTCAACTCATGCTCATTTTGGATTATTAAGTTCGGGAGCAGGAAGCTATCCACCTGGGTCCATGAGTTCATAAATATCTTTTGAGAGAGGGAGCAATTTCAGCATCATTAAAAGAAGCAGTGATCAGGCTGCTTCTGAATAAATTACAATTCAGTGGCCAATATTGCCTTGCTAGGCAAGATGCTTGAGCAGATGATGGCCAATCAAAGCCAGACTTTCCTGGATGAAACTGAGTCTAGATGCATTGCAATCTGATTTAAGGCCAGATTGTGAGCAGAAATTGCTTTGGTAATCTATGAGGTTATCTGTGTTGGAGAAAAATGATAGTGGGGTGGAGTGAGGTGTCATCCTGTTGGTTCTCCTGCTTTTTGTGTGGCTTTTAATACCATCAACCATGATGTATATCCAAAAAGGCTGTCAGAATTGGAATATAGGTATACTGTACAATGGTGATTCCACTCCTACTTGGATGACCATTTCCAGAAAATGGTGTTGGGATTAGTCTTTTGCCTTTTGGTGGTTGGGTATATAATCCCTTGGGCTTCCATTTTATTCTTATGCTTTTTAAATCTACATGCAATTGTTGGGAGAAGCCATAGAGGGAATTAGGCTGAAGTGAAATCAATATGTAGCTGGGGTTGTACTTCTTCTTTTCATCTAATACAGGAGAGGCAGTTGGCATACTGAACCTGTGCTTGGACAGGGTAATGGGCTGGATGAGGGCCAGTAAACATATTCGATCCAACAGGATGGAGATAATATTTGTAGCCAGTGCATCTGGCCAGGTGAGTGGTGCCCTGCCTAGTTTGGAAAGGCCTGCATTGTCTCTAAAGGAATAGCTTCATAATTTGGGATGCTCCTAGATCTTTCATTTAACTAAGTGGCCTTAGTGCAACAAAAGCTTTTTATCAGCTTCAGTTGACTTACCAACTACAATCTTATGTAGACAGAGGCAGCATCACATTTATTTGCATAACTTCCTACTTGAACTAGGATCAGGTTGCTTATGGACTCAAAGACCTTCTAATAAGGTTCTCATACTGATCACCATCAAAAAAGAAGTGAGCTGGATTCCATGAAGGGGAGAGCTTTTGGTGAGTTAGCACAAAAGTGATAGAATTTCACATTACATTGCCATAATTTTAGTTTCAGAATTATTTATTTTCTCAGGCTTTCTAATTGTCTTTTAATTGTATTTAACTGTGTCTTTATTTTTATTTTTTTAAATGATCACTGTGCTTTATATAATGCTTTTATTGTGTGTTTTACTTGATTCAGTTATACTTTTAACAAATTGTATTTTAGATTTTTTTAAAACTGTACATACAGCTTCAGCTATTTAACTAGTGTACATTTTACTAAATAAATAAACTCATTAAAATTATTTATATTTTAATGACACTTGTAAGAAGGCAGTATTTAATGTGGCAACTTCACTGCCAGTTTGAGCTCTTGCCATCTCCAGTCTCTCCAGATGTCTCTGGAGCTACTTTCCTTGGCCAATTTTCTTTCTTTCTTTGACACGTCAAGCAGTAGCAGCAGCAGGGTAGAGCCCATGAGATGAAAGGTTGCAGCTCTGTTGCTAATTTAGATGCAGCTCTGTTGCAAAGGGGTTTCAAAGTTACATGAAACAAGCGCAGTTACTGAGCTTATACAGATACCTTTTGGAAAGATAGGGAACAGCAGAACTCATTTAATTAGCAGTTTAGATACCAGAATAGAAACTGTGAGGCTGATGGGATTTGGTCCCACCATAGGCACAAGGTCAGATGGGTGATTTTCCACCAGATATTCTTTCTCAATCTTAGGAAAAAGGGCAAACCATTTCTGGAATGGAAGGGAATGAAATGAAATGCTAGTACTAGCATTTCATTCCCTGTTTTATCCTGTTTTATAGATGGCAGAACTGGGAAGTACTTCATGAATGCCTATTCAATTATCCTAGGATAGACAAAGTGTCATCAGCCCCTCCATTTAAGTAATAAAACAGCAAAAATCCAAAACAATAAATCATATAGCTAGCCAAAGTCCTTTTTATCAAAAACAAGAGAAAACCTATACAAACCAATGGTGATAGAAGAAACAATATTTAGCAGCACTGTCAGCTTTTTGTTCAAGATGGAAATCTACTTTCTTTATAATACTAAACTAAACCTATGTGTACAACAAGCTCCCATAAGGCCCAACACATAGTAACTACCAATCAGACACTATATAAATAGTGACTGCATCAGACAGTACTGTTCAAAGTTACAATAGTGCTGAAAAAGTAACTTTTTGAACAGTCACTGCATTTAGACCTTTATACGTGTCTCTCTCAGCCATGTGTTTGCCAATACAGTCAGTTGTCCTGTGTAAAAATATTACCCACAGTTGCAGTCTTATGATTTTTCGCTTGGTAATCACTTTGCTTAATGACTAAATTGCCAGTCCACTTTATGGTTACTAAACAAGAATTACTTATATTGGCAATTGGCTTTACAAAAGCCAATTCAAACTAACGAGAGAAGGCAGTTTTTACCAATTGGAGAAGAAAGTTTATGCCAAAGCAGCCTAAAAGAGCTGAAGAGATCCCAATTTTAATGTCTCAGCAAATCTATTGTCGGTTAAACTTTAAACTTGTTGGTAGAAGCGGAGAAATATAAATTTAAAATGGAACAACTAAGAAAGCCTTGAACTAACTCAGCCCTGTGAGCAGGGTATAAGGCAAAGGCACCATCATTAGAATGTGGCATAAAATGGTTGTTGGTGTTGGAATCCATGATAATAAGCCATTTAACTGGGTCTTGTGGTTTTTTCCTCTGAACGAAATTAAACAGGCCAAATGAAGGAGAGTTAACTTGAATCTGCCAGCTCAATGGAAGAAAGGGGATTCAGAGTTATTGTCTGTATGCTATATTTGTCTTTAAGAATATATGCACATTCTTATAGAATGTGTGCACCACTTATGCATCTTGGTTTGCTTGAGTGATGCTACAGATGTAAAGATTTCTTCTCAAGCATAAATCAGAAGTTAATATAAAATATTTTACCTTTTGTGTATTGAAGCAGGTCTCTAGGACATACTTTTTGGAGGCATATAAAACCTCATGCAATTATTTCTGTACACATGCATATGCACAACTTAACTAACAATCAGTTGTGGATGTGGTATAATTTGAGGATATTAAAGTAGCAAAAGTATAAATAATATTGTTTTTTAAGTTGTATTGATTTTTTCCTTGATATCTAAAAGAAGGCAAATCATTTATCAAAATATGATTAGAAGTTGAAATATAAATTAAATCAGATATTAAATTTGAATAAGATGTATGTAATTCACACAAACTTTCATGCATACTAGTTCTGCCCTCAATATTTTTAATTGCACTTCCTTCCCAAAGCTCACTATGTTTCTCTAAATGTTTGAAGCAATCTTCAATTTGTTTTAAAATGTTGAAACTTGAACTTCACTTTCAGTTAAGCAAAAAGAGCTAGGAATTAACTAAAGCCTTCAGTGATTATAAGCATGTCTTCTTTGCTATTCATATGATATGTGCACTTTTAGATTGTAATAATAATTACTGTAAATATTAAACCAAACAAACAAGTCAAAATTGTGAGGTATAATGTTAATGTGACTTATATCTTGAACTCTTGATGATTTCTCAAGTCTTGAAAATGTAAAGCATTTTACAAAAGAAAAGAAAAGTTTGGGAGCAGAAGGGCTTTGTCTTTTCTTTTTTCTATTTCTTTGTTATGAAATCACATTCTATTTATTTCATCTTTTGGAGAATTTTTCATGCAACCTACAGAAAGGTTCTAGTAGGCCTGTTTAATTAAATGAACACAAAATGTTTTAGACAACTTTATTCTTGGTAGCTGATCATATTGATCTGAGCAAAAATGGCTGAAAGATGTGGTTGTGAAAATCTATTAAGGTATTATTTTCTACTGGATGGTTTGCATGTTAGTATGTCTTTGGGGAATGTTACTGAAATGAAGAGAAAAGTACAAGACTGGGAAAGAAGTAACAAGAAGTTGTAAAACTGAATTATGTAGCTGAAGAGCTTTTTCTAGAACAATGAAACTACACTGTTCATATGCAATGTTGCTGTGTCTTTTAGTTTGGAGTTTTGTTGATAATTATGTTTTCCTTTCATCAGTACTATAAACTATACTATTTCTCAAATATAATTAAGGAGAAATAAACAATTGCCATTGCTGAAAGGGACTATAGGTTTGGCAGCTACAGAAAAAAATACTGAAAAAATATTTATCTATTTAATTAATTTATTAATTGACTGGATCTATTTCAGTTGTTCTGGGAAATTTTTTAATAGGTGGACAAAATATTAATTGATTCATGAACTACTCCACTGACCAATGACTGAAATTTCTTTCATTTTTAAAACATGCTAGGTGGTGTGGTAGCTCAGTGGCTAAAATACTGGAAAGCCAGTAGCCAGGTTTGAGGCCCAAGCTCCATGCGATGGGATCAGCTCCCATCATCACCCCAGCTCAAAAGTATACAAATGCAAGTAGATAAATAAGTACCACTTCAGTGGAAAGGTAACAGCACTCCATGACATCATGCTGGCCACATGACCATGGAAATATCTTTGCCAGTGCTGGCCCATGGCCTTGAAATGGAGATGAGCCCTACACTGTACTTTAAAAAAATATACTAGTTCTACTAGGCATTGAGACCAACATTTAATACACTTTTTTAAATATTGGGATTCCTAATGACCTTATCATGAATATTGTTGCTAATGAGGACATTGACATACTATTTTTAGACATGCTAATGTTTTACAGCAATTTACACCTGACTGAATTTTCAATAAACTGTGTAGGTAGACTTGATTGTTATTTAGAATACTCTAAATGAACATAGAAATGTAAAATTCCTTAAGTTCGTACCAAAAACCTCATTAATGCTCTTTAAAGTATCAAATAGCTAATGAAAAAAATATCAAAGAGTTAGAGAAGCGTAGGTAATAATTTATTTCAAGTGCTTGAAATTGCATAATATAATATTCAGCATGAGATACCACAGCAACTGTTCATCAGGTTTCTTTGAACACAAATTAATCTTTGAAAATGTAATTTACTCAATATTTTCATTTTTAAGGCAGCATGTAGCTAATTTCTTATTGATTTTTAAATTCTATGTTACACTAGATTTAATTTTTTTTTCTCTGATGTAAAATATAGTGATTTAAAATCAATGGGATTATGACTTTTTAATACTCATATTTTTTTGTGGATTGTTATGCACTGTATTTATTTTATATAATTAAGAATGAAACCCTTACATCATTCTTTTCACCATAGAAACATCTGTATACTCCATGGGTTGAATGAACTCTATCTGACTTCTAGTTCAGTCCCATCAGAGATAAACTAAACTTACTTGATGTAAAGGATAATTCAGGTTTCATATCAGACTAAGAGTTTAATATAGTTGTGTAATGATGTACAGTTTAATTATATTGATTAAAATCATTAGATACAATCACTGCTAAAGCTAGTCATATTGATTCAATTTATACTTACATGTTTCAACACACATATGTAATAGAAAGACTAATAAATACAAAACTGAACACAAACTATTCATGATAAAACAGTTTAAGCTTTTCCTGTTCTTAATTACTTATTGAACTTAATGCTAAATCATTAAAATGTAACAAACAAGCCTTATTGGCTTGGGACTCTGGAGAATGCTGTTTCCTAAATCTAAGCAGAAAAATTAAACAGTCTCCCTAGAGAGTCAAGTCTTGACCTGGCAAATATAAAGGACACTTGCACAATTATTAATTTGTTTGGCTGTGTGGGTGAAGTCAAGTTCTAGACTATTGCTTTATAGAGTTACTAGGAATCTATCTTATCTCTGTTCTTCTCTGAACCCTAGAAAACAGCATCAGGTGAAATATGTGTATACTAATGAATATATGTATTCAACATATAATAAATATATGTATTCATTCATTCAAGCAAATAATGCTGTCTAAGTTCTTTCTCGGTATTTATAGAAGAGTCCTAGATGGGATGAATAAGCTTCACCTTCATTTGTAAATAAGATTTAGCTGAAACCTAATGAGATCCATTGGCTATGAGTTTTAGGTTTCCCTCTCCCCCAATGCTGGGGAACTTCCATATATTTTTCTGGATAGGTTGACATTTCTCCAGGCAGAACTTATATACAGGTTGAGAGTATTTCCAGATTCTAAGCTACTTCTGAAAGAGCAGGTGACAACCATAGCCAGAAGGTCCTTTTTAGAATTGTGCACCACTGTACCTGTTCCTGGATTTATAGGCATTGCTCATAGTCATCTAGTCATAGTCATGTCATCTGTCATTTGAAATTTTCCAGTGAGATCTTTATGGCACTGCCTTTGGATAAACTGGTTCTAAATGCAGCAGTATGGATAATTATGATCATATCTCAGTGCTCCGCATATACAGTTATATTACTGCAGTAGCTTCCAATAGGCTTCTGGGTAAAATTCAAGGTACTGGATACTACTAGAAAGCTTTTCACAGCACAGATTTATAGGGCTCCCTGTTTCTGCTTGTCCCATTAGATTCAATAGAGCTGGCGTGCCAGAGGCCCCTATTATCAAGCAATACTATCTGATAGAACTCAGGAAATCTGCTTCCTGTTACAATATCTGCTCTATGGAATACCTGACCCCCAATGTTCACATAACCCCCAACACTGTTGAGGTTTTATAGATATTTTCATTTATTTATTCAATTTCTATAGCTGCCAACTCAACCAAGCAACTCTAGGTGGCTTTTGCTGTCTTGCAGGCATTGGCCACTGTGTTGAGTGAGTCCATCTCTAAGGAGAGTTGCAGTAATTAATTGCAGGATAACTACTGTTTAATAGTTGATTGCTTATTGTGCACCCGGGTGATTATTATTTGGTGGTGGAGAGGTGTTTTTAATCCTGTAAACTGCCCATACTCACTTGCATGAAATGGACAGCTATATATAAAGAAATTGCATAAATAAATTAGTGTGTGATAGCCTTACCAAGTGCACCAAATAGGAAACACAGTCCAATGAGTTAATTCTATTTTATTTTAGGCTACTTTACAGAGACTTGCAAGTCTTAAAGTACAATTCTCCCCGTCTCCTTTACAGCCTGAAAAATTATGGAAGGTCTCTTCTGAGCCTCTTGTCTCACCATGAACAATGCTGTCTCTTGTCTGAACATTTCTTGGCAACATCTCTGGATCCAGTCATCCAAGGTCATTCGCACATGCCATTACATGTGTGAATATGATTTATAATTAATTATTTGTGGTGATGGGGTCTTTGACGTCACTGATACTTCTCACAGCAATGTGGGTTAAAGTAGGGGGGTTTAGTTCCAATTTTTCATTAGTTTATCAAAATATAAAATACAAAGAAAAATGAAAATAGTAGGAAAGGGAAAGGAAAAGGAAAAGAAAAGTGTAGGGCAAAAGGGGAAAAAGAAAAAAACATTGGTTTCTGACTCTTCCTAGTGCAGAAAAAAGATAGTAACATATAGTCTCAACTTTTATGTAATAATATATACTAGCCATTTCTATAACAGTAAACCTATTGCTAGAAAAACCCAAAATCAAAGTTTCATTTATTTTCCCACAAGCACAAAATTCAAAGTGATTGCCAGGTAGCAACAATGTTGCCTGTATTCTTTTCTTTGATTAGAGCAGTCAATTTAGTCATCCCTGCTAACTTCATGAGTTTTTACAGCCAGTCATCCATTGTGGGAATTAAAGTATATTTCCATTTTTGTGCATAGAGCAGTCTTGCTCCTGTCAGCGTATATAACAACAAAGTTCCATTTCTTTTTCAATTCTTTGTCTATTAAGCTTAAAAGAACAGAGGCTGAAATCGCTCAGATCCGGGATGGCTTGGACTCCGGGTGGGAGGTCCCGGGGTAGGTGCCTGGGACAGGTCTTGAGACTGTTATCTGGGATGAGTTCGATCCTGTGACCGCCAAGGGCGTGGACAGATAACTGGGGAAGCTGAACACCACCACATGTGTGCTGGACCCATGCCCTTCCTGGTTGGTCTTGGCCTCCAGGTCGGTGACACGAGGCTGGCTCCAGGGGATTGTCAACATTTCCTTGAGGGAGGGATCGTTTCCAGCCGCTCTTAAAAGGGCGGTTGTGCGGCCTCTCCTCAAGAAGCCAGGCCTGGACCC
>JAOYMU010000274.1:39532191-39550706 GCA_025802295.1 Psammodynastes pulverulentus
GATTATCTGCGGAGGCTATCAGAGTGGCACAATAATGGCGCTTGGCCACCCCGATGGCCACCAGGTAAGTCTTCAAATATGCTCTTACCTGTGTTCGGTCGGGTTCAGAGCGAGAAACCCTCCACCTGCTCTCTAGGCGTCGCTTGCGGCGTTTCATCTCCCTCAGCTCCTCGGTGTACGTAAACTATTACATGCTTATTTGTACTCAGAATTAAAAGTAATACTTTGAGGGTGCAGTTGAAACTAAGTTGGGTACAATTCAAAGAAATAATCTTACATTTGTACAAAGACTAAAGACATGATGGGACTTTATTTGAAGTAATGTGTCCATAGCTGCGATCTGGTTCCCAGTCACCAATGTCGATGTTGTAAATAATTCTTATAGATATGTATATTTATTTAAATCATTGTAATGCTATATTTCATATGATATGTCTACACAGCTTTGGGAGGTACACAACTTAATACATAGTAGTACATGTCTTTATAGAAATGCTAATAGTTTTTAAATGTAGCTTTAGAATTGGTATGATTGGCACTCCTACTTGTTAAAATGAACTCCAGAAAAATGAGTAATTATTTCACACATTTAGTAAAATAAAATAGCTTTGTATTATACTATATTTATACTGTTAATGACTGATGTATTGGAATAGAAAGGTGAGTGTTGATATTTCTCTTTTAAAATTACAATTTTAATCACAGCTCTGTAAGACCACCTGATCGACTAATTTAATAGAGTAGGCACATGTAAGCTTTGCAGCAATTAAGGTCTGAGACTTTACATAAACATTTCCTTTCAAAAAAAAATTGCCTCACAAATTGTGTGCAGAAATCAATTTCTTAAGGATAATAAAAGAAGCAAGCAGTGAAACGTATTTCTTTCATATTGCAATGTACAATTTCGGGGCCCATAGTTAAGAAATAAGGGAAAATATAGCATGTAGATTGAACGGAACATAAGAATATAAACTAACTGCAACCCCCAACTGTTTCATTGTTATCATTTTCAGCAATAAAATATTAGCAACAAGCAGACACTAATTTTTTTAATAAAATATTCAATATGAATGCATTACTTAGTTCTACACAGTACAGTGAGCTTTAAACTTTAATTTGTTTGTTGAAATCAACTCTGAACTGTTAATTAAGAAATCTGGCCATAATCATAATAATATAATTACCAGTCATACATTATTCAAAATTTCTTATGACTATCTTGCCCCCTTTTGCTATAACTTCTAGTATATCCCCAGATATTTTCCCTCCAGAATGTGATAAATAAAAGGCAAGACATTGTTTACTCTTAATATTACACTGAAACATACAGCCAGTACAGTATAAATATCTCGACTATTTATTCTCCAGATTATGGTGTGAGAGTCCTGCTGCACATAAATATAAAACTTGTATATCATTTCCCTTTTTGATTTATTAATGAATGACATCTTAATGGTATCAAATATGTAATTGTTCTGTTGGATCATGAATCCTTAGATATGTCATAAATTATCTGCATTTTTCTCACTGAATATAGCAAATTACACACTGGATAAGAAAATTCAGTGGTTGTGCATGTAAGGAATAACTAACAAAGATCTGCAGAATTTCTGCAACTACTTGATAATTTCATAAGTAAACAATATCCTTTAGATGTTTTATAATCAATATAAAGATATTTCGTGTACTTTTTTGGGTACCTTTTTGAGACAGGATATTCAAGTGGCTTCACTCAAAATTACTAAGTAGTTTACTTTAGGAAGATTGTCCAAGATCAACTTAAATATATCTTTAAATAAGAACTTCTAACAACTTATGAGAGAATTTCCCAGGAAATTTTTACTAATTTTAACAAATATTATATGACTTTTCATGCCATTTCTTTCATATACTCAGAGTGTGGCAGTAGTATCGCCACAGCCCACTCACCATAGCCAACTCACCACAGCCATTTTGATGTGGCAATCTCTCCATCTCTCCATGGGACAACTTGCCATGGCCAACTCACTGAGGGACAGCTCACTGTGGGACAAGTGTTACACTAATATCAAAGAAATTGTGGAATAGAATCATTAAAGGATGCAAAAGGAAGTACAAAATGAAATGTGGAATGACAAACTTTTTTTTGCATTTCTACTATGGATTTCAAGTGCACTTTTCTGATGTTGGGAATATCATTGTTCTGAGGTATCAATTGCAACTATCTAATAAGAAATTGAATTTTATGCATATTGTTATTGATCTGTTCTACTTCTACTACTACTATTTCTTACTAGGTAGATCTTGGAAAAATAAACAAATAAATGTTATTGCTTTAGCAGATTCCAGCAGTAATAGAAATGACATTTGCTAGACTTGATGGATCTTTAGTTTGATCCAATGATGCAATTTTTATATTCTTATTAGCTGCTTCAACTTGCCTTATGGGCTGTAATTTGATTTCAGACATATATGTATAGTCTACTATTAGAAGGTTAGATAGCTACTGGCTACCTAAAATATGAAGAGCAATAGAAAATTTACGAGTTGAAAATCCTGATTTATTAAATCAGTGCTTTCAAATGCCCCTAAAGGTAAGAAGATTAACATATTTGCTGCCATTACCATAGGCTACCATGTGTGTATCTATGTCTGTCTATGTGTTTAATTTTAGATATCTAAGCTCCTACTAATCCTTAAACTGGCTATTAATGAAAACAAACTATTTTATTTATTTCTTAAATTTATATGATGCCCATCTCACTTGCAAACAATTCAATTCAATTCAATCAAACTATGTTAATTGTGCATGGGATTAGAAATTAGTAAAAAATGTATACACTTGTGTGTATTTTATGAAAAAGGTTATCAAACTCAAGATAAAATATATTGTATGATATTGATACAAAATCCTGACATTTTGAAGAGAATTCACAAGCTCATGCTAAAAAGAATCATTCTAATAAGCAGGTATCAATACCAGACAAACGATCAGGCAGAAAACAATACTCTATAACAATACTGTTGTCTTGTGATTGTTATAAATATTGTACTAAATATCTTAACTGGAAATTTGTGGACATGTTTGTGTATTTTTATTATGTATATGCATGTATGTATGCATGTATTTATGTATGTATGCATACCATCAACAGATAGAAATAAAATACTACTAAAGTGATAAGTTTAGTGCAGGAAATCTGCAGGCTGATTTGGAAGGTGTGATTAAATGTAGTATCAGTTTGAAATCATTGTGCTGCCACAAGAGAACTAAATCCACTCACCACCCCCAATAAATTCTATTGGCCCTTATCTAGAACCAGTTCAACTTTGATCATTAGTTGATTAGATTCTTGTGTAAAGGAAGCAATAATTATAAACTCTTCATGCTTTGAACTCTGAGGATGTTCCTGGTTTTTTGCAATGGCAGTGAAACAGCATAGTATAGGGATTTACTGTCTTCTGCAAATCATTGATAAAGAGAACTGGTATATAAAAGCACTATTTGGATCATCTCTAGTAAATACAACCTACTTTACATAAAGAATGTGTTTTTCTTAACTGTTTTTACTCAACATATCTGGAAGGTCGTCTTTTGGGAAGTTTTTCCAAAAGGACCTGCCTAAGTGCCTGCACTATAGGTAGTTTTTGCTTTACAATCAATTGCTTAGTAACTGTTTGAAATTATGATGGAACCCACCCCCCACAAAGTACTCATGATCAAGATTCAAAGTTCCAATAGCTGTTCTTCCCCTTATGGATCATATGATCATACTTTGGGTGCTTGGCATTTATAGCTGTTTGCATATCCTTTGGTCACATGACCATAATTTATAGAGGGGTTTTTTTTTGCTAGGAACCAGCATTTACTTGTGTTTTCCAGCAACAAATGTCCATTGCAGAAAATGAGTTCACTTAATGGTTGTGACATTCACTTAACAACCACGGTGTTGCAAAAAGATCATAAAATGGAGTTACATGATCACATGTTAGTCACATAATGATTCGCTTAACAGCTAGAATGACTTACAATCATAATTTTGGATTCAGTTATGGTAGTGGGTCGAGAACTACCTGTGATTTGCTTTAAAAATAGGCAAAAGATCTATTATTGAAAGTGGCACATTTATTTACATATTTTAAGTATGCTCAGATAGAAATGAAATAAGCCAGGCAGTGGAATAGAGATCAAAATTTTTCATAATTATGGCTAAGTATTTATGATATTAATACTAGGGAAAAAAGAGTGCAATGTATATATTGTCTTTTTTTTTTATAACAGAACTACAGTGTTTCCATTCTAATGCTTAACTTCATTATCAGTTTTAAATGTAGACTGAAAAATTATGCCAGCAAGTTGTATTGTTTTTGAATATCATTCCATTGAGTGGGATTTCCTGTACATTTCTTTTGAAGCTAAATTCTTTGTTATGGTTATTAAAATATATGTACATTTGCCTGTTGTGTGTTCATGTCTATCTTTCTCCCAAAGTAGCTAATTACTACAGATAAATGTTCATTAAAAATTCTCCCCAACCTCTATCTTCTCTTCTTTTGGATTTGTATGAGAATATTCATTGCTATGATCCCTTGTTTGTGCTATCTCAACTTGTTGTTATGGAAATAAGCTACTCTAGATGTGTTCCTACTAAGATTATGGAAAAATCATTTGCTGAAGCAATGCCATTCTGTGTCCTAAATAATTTAGACATCGTGACTGTGTTTTGATTGCGTTTATATAAGCGGCTATTTCCAAATTAAGGAAATCCTTTCAAAAGAACATAGCATATTATGGTTAGATAATAGATGATAGACGATAGACAGACAGACAGACAGACAGACAGACAGACAGACAGACAGATATTTGTGGAGGAGAAGGGGGAAGAGGAGGAGGAAGGATGTTATGTGATATTAAAGCGTCTCATAAAAATGAAATTGTGGTAGCCCAGAGAAAAACTGTTCTGCCTGCTGATATTCCCACTTGAAATAGCAGCTTTGCTTAAGGTGTCACCTGCTATATATAGCTTAGGGTTCAAAGAATTTATGTCATACACAGCTTTTTATTATTGGAATATAGTGTATATGATTTATAAAGGAACAGTTTGGAACCACTATTGTAAGATTTTAGTTGCAATTTATATTCCTACTTTTTCATAATATTATATTCATCCTTATTAATTGGGCTAAGGAAAAATATGACACATCTTTTTTTTAGAATGGAAGAAAAAATAGAACTAGTTTACAATGTTTAAACATAACTGAAATATATACATGTGTACATATTGACAAGCATAGAAGAAATTTTGGAATGGTAAGGTGCCAATTTTTAAAGAATACCTATGCTGCCATTACATTTGGTCCAACTGTTTTTCTTTTGCAAGAAGAAAAAGGAATAAAGGGGGAACAGAAGTATACTACATTTCACTTAGACTTGGCAGAAGATCAGTTGTCTCAGTTGACAATAGGTAAGATATGTCATCTCCAGGTCATCTCCAAATATACATGCTGTACATTGCTGTAGAAAATGTATTATTTAATAATAATTTATTTAATTGCCAAATTGTCAATGATCTGGATTGTGAAAAAAAGTCACAGCTAAGATATGCTACAAACCACATATTGTATTGCTTACAGTCCCTATCATAAAATAATGGCAAAAGACTAAAGATACTTTATATGTCAGTCTAGAAAAAGTGTTACAAAGCTTGTTGCAGGTGCCCATGGTTTATCCACCATCAGTTGATGTAACAGAGCCAGTTTGGTGTAGTAGTTCAAATACCAGGCAAGATAATGGGAGACAGTGAGTTCTAGCCCTATCTTAGGCACAAATCCAGCTGGGTGACCTTGGGGTAGTTATTCTCTTTCAACTCTAGGAAGGAGCAAGCTATTTCTGAAAAAAACTTTGCCAAGAAAACTTCAGGGACCTCCAACACCAAGAGAATGGGGGTGAATCAGACATGTTTGAATAAGGAAGGGCAAGGAATTTGTATAACTTTTTTATTTTTCAACTGTAATCCTCTTGATATATTTTTAGTAAAATCATTTTTGGCTTTCACTGCAATTTGAACCTACCATCCATGAATTGTAGAACCAGTAAGTTATCAATTACCAGTAAGGCAGTGCTACCAACTTTCCAGTTCATCTGAATACAAATTCTAAGAGAGAAAGACAGAGGAAGGGAGAGAGAGAAGGGGAGAGAGGAGAGGGAGAGAGGGAGAGAGAGAGGGAGGGACGGAGGGAGGGAAAGAGAGAGAGAGGACAATTGGAAGACAGAGATTTTCCTTCAAGCTGTACAAATATAATGAAATGCTTCACTTTCTATTTACATGTAATTTTCTCACCTCAGAAAATGGAAATATCACCAACCATTCATGAAACAAGAGGATGATTCTACTTGTGCTGTCGGATAAAAAAGACTGGTTGAATTACACAACATGTCAGATTGGATTACTGGTTAAAAAGTGCTCTGTGGGTTATACTTTTCTTCTTCTTCTTTGAAAGGAATGAAGTTAGGAAGGAAGACTAGCATGTTAGATCTATCGTTTATAGATGCTTGATGTCATATGACTTATGTTAACATTACTGTAAATACTATTAAGTAGTTGCAATTAAAAGTGGTGCTGAGTTGTTTTGTGATGCATGTTTATGTACAGATAACATTTTGGGGTATGTGGGTGGGAGGAAACTTTTATATTTTAGCATCAAACTATAAGGAGAATGTGTTATGGGAGACCAAACTATAGCACACAACCATTCTTCCTCTTTCTTCTGGTACCAAAAGATGATTAATATCCACTTGCCACAAAGTGGAGAGTGGAATATTTGTTATAAAAATAAGAGGCAGCTATTTTGATGTCTAGCATTGGAAATATAAGAAATTGTATAGAAACCTTGGTACATTGAACAAAAATAGATCTGCATCCTCTTATAGTAGAATACTAGCTGAATTTGACATTGCAATCAAAATACCAATTTCTCAATGGTAAACATAGAAAGAATTTGAAAGCAAGCTCAAATAGTAAACACAGATTCTTATAGAAGGCATGGAATTTTTATGTTCTCAAAACTATTTATTTAGAACATTTATATATATTGGCCCATCTTATAGATAACTCGTGGTGGTGCCAATCAAAGAAAATCAAACTCGGATATATTTCATCCTTTCTGAAACATGTTGGAATCCAGGAAGCTTATTCTTGCAGTCTCTACTTTGTGTTGACAGTGTTGCTTTTATTTGCCTCTCTCTCTCTGACAGTTGAGTTCTGACAGCAATGGCCATGGAGGTTTTCACAGAATGAGGAAGTCTTTCTTTTTCAGTCAAAAAGTATTCAGTGGCAATGATGCTATAACACAGGCTGCATATAAAACATTACTAAGGAAAAACTTTTTTCTTTAGATTTGGAGGCATTCAGAAAACAGTGAAATGTGTCAAAACTGAAAAGAAAACATGCATGAACATACAAACCACAAAAACGTACCTAAATTGTCAAAATAGAATTGCCTAATGAAATAATATTTTTTACTGGAAGATAAATGATGATATGCAATATGAACATTTGAGAACGGTGGCTTGAATCTTTGAATACAGAAATCCAAAGGAATCCATTATAACCACAATTATGTAAATCTGATGTTGATAATAATGCTGGATGATGATCATAATGGCTATGGTAACAGCACTGAAATTAAAACATCAGCTTGTACATTCTAGCAGCATAACTACTAAAGTGCTACTTCAAAAGTGTACAAAAATTATTCAAAGTATAATGTGAGTGCGATGAAAAAGCAAATTGTAACTATTAAAAAACTATTCCTACCCAGGCAAAAATGCCTTGCCTCAAAACACAGGAACTATAAAGGAAGTCAAAAATAAGCAGGAATATTTCACCAAATCTGGAAAATAATGTAGAATCAAGAAAAATATTCAAGAATACTGTAAAATCATAGGAACTAAAGAATAAAAGGAAATGTAGATTCAGAAATATTTAATTCTTTTGGCTACTTCAGTTACCATGGAAACAGCTGGGGCTGTTGTAATCAGTATGCTTAAGTTACCAGCATAGCTTTCAACATCATAGAAGAACCATCCCTACCCAACGTGGCATGCGCTGATGAGCCAAAGTGGCACTAATCCAAGAAACATTAATTACTAATTCTAGCTGAAAAGATTTTTGCTAGTTGACCTTGTCTATGTTGGAATTGGAGAAATACAGTGACATACCAGCATTGTAGGCTCAAAACAAAACTAAAAAAAGACCATAGAAGAAAGCAAAGCATACCTCATGTTGTTACCAAAGATATGGATATATATCTCCTTTGGAAACATTATTTTAAGAGAATCATCCTCAACTCTTTTTTTAGAAGCAAAAAGACTAGATGCTCAGCATAATGTTTAAAGCATTTTCCTGCATATTTGATCAATGGATTTTGGAAAATGACACTGTCTTTCAGAAGATTGCTTCTGTTGACTTTAGTATGTGGATAGGTCCATACTCAGATCAAATATTATAATTTACTGTCAATCAATTGTCTCAAGTTATAAAATGATTCCTGAAAATTAATCCATAAATAATCTAAAATATGTTCTGTAAGGTATATTATTTGGAGCGTTCAAATCAGGGCACTGTACAATCTATCTATTATTAAGCTTTCTTGTGTTTTGCCTGCCTCCTGTCCCTATGAAATCAAAGGATTTGCTTCAGATTACTGCAGCATGTGATTTTTTTTGTTTCTTGTATATCATATAAAATACATTCTTGGAAAATATCATGAAAAGCTTTCTAGGTTTCATGTTTTTGAACTGATTTAAAAGTCTGAAACTGCTGAAACAAGAGTAATTTTTGATGTAATAACAGGGTATGAACAAAAAATGCAAGTTGATAAATATATAATAGTAGAAAATGTCAGTGCAGACTTATTTTGTTGTAATACAAATATGTCAAGAAGAGTGTTTTATCTTTCAAAGATTTCACAGTACTGATGACACAAATAAAGAGAAGAAAATGGAACATACAATTAAATGTGTTTGTTGCAGAGAAAACATGTGTCAGAGTCCCTTTAACCAAAACACATACTTTTTGTTTTTACCAGTAAAAACAGTAGTTTGTCTTTACTAAATCAGGAATTTTTGTACATCAAGGTTCCTGTTATCATTCTAGTTTTATCCATTGTTCTGACAAAGTACCTTTTTATAAAATTTTATTAAACATTACAATTAAAAAGAAAAATCTGATATAAATTGAAAAAAAGGAAAAAGGAAAACTAGAAATTGCAGAAAAAACGGGCTCTCATTTTGCTTACCTTGGAAGGATAGAAGGCTGACTCAACCTTGAGCTGGTTGAGCTGGTTAGCATTGAACTGTGGGCTGTGGGCAGAAGTTCATATATAACCAACTAGTTGGATACACGTGCTTCCCTTTCTCCTTTCCTTTCCTTCTTTCCTCATTTCCTTTCTTTTTTCTTTTCTTTTCTTTTCCTTTCCAGTCCTTTCCATCTATCTATCTATCTATCTATCTATCTATCTATCTATCTATCTATCTATCTATCTATCTATCTATCTATCTATCTATCCAGCAAAAATGTTGTAAAATACAATCCTCCAACTGTTGTCTCAAAGGTGCTTTTTTTCAAGAGGCAACTGGACTTTCTGGGGCTTTTTGGAAAATGTTTTGTTTCTCATCCAAGGAGTGAAATATGAGGTAATGTTACTGAGGTAATGGAATGTGAGGCAACTGGCAGTTGGAACAAAGTTCTTTTCAGGTGGGTAGGGGGAGTAGAACTCCTTAGCATCAGAGCGTGTTAATTACTGTATAAGAAATACTAAGGGTCTGATGGTCATTTTGAAAAATTCTTTCTTAGCGAGCACCTAGAGGCCAAGAGGAACATACATGCTAAATTTCAAGTGTAGGCTTTACAGTTCTGAAGATTTTGTGATGCTGTGTGAGTGGTATTTCACACACACACACACACACACACACACCTTATCACCCTATTTTAAATAAAAAAGGTATCTTCTTCCAATAACTCATTTCTTATGTAAAAACAAATATTTAAATCTTCTTCATTCATTCCTGGTTATCACCTTTTGCTGTTTATCCCTCTCCCCCCCCAGAAAAACCCTTCTTAAATTTATCATTTAAATTTCTCTCACTAAGGATTGAAGAGATTCACCCAGTGAATGCTATAAAACTTGTTGCTCCAACAGTTCTTAATTGTTGAAATGCAGTTAAAAGGCAATTTCCAAAAGTGATTAACAATTGAAGTTCAGTGAACTTTATTTCTCTACATAGGCTATATTACAGTTTTGAGCTTGCTTGAAATCCTTTAACTCCAGCTGCTTGACTCATAAATTGACTACAAAAACCTTGATTTCTGAAATCCACTCCCAAGAATCAGCTGTCTAGAGTTCATTTGAACAATCTCACAATCTCTCCTTTTTATGGAGAGACTTCACTGGACAGAATTCGCCATCTGGCTGCCAATCTCCACCTCAGTACAATTCCCATTCCTTCAGAGACATCAATGAATTCTCACTGAAACTCCCCATTTTTGTGTCCCAATCATCTATTTCTAAGGACTATTTCTAGAAGGGAATTTATCTGCATTTATTTCATTTTCATAGATATGCCTTTCATTTCACACATTCAGGTTCTATTATTTATAGCTATGTGCTACCGGGAGGTATATGGATAAATAGTAATATCTCTTTTGGGGCATGGATATGTATTAGAAAACAAAATCCTGAAATGTTTAGCTTGAAATAATATCTCAGTATCCACCATGATGTTTTAGTACTTTGAACTGAAATCTAGAATCAGAAAATCATTACATTTTCTTCACAGTTCTTCACATATAACTTCACAGTTCTCCTGAGATATTATCATTTTTTAAACAGATGGTCTTATGATATAGTGTCTACCAAAGTGTATAGATATGTATTCTGTTTTAAAAACAAATATAACATATTTTTTTACCAAATTAAATGTATTTAAATTCCTGTTTTCAATATTTGGAAGGAGGAAAAAAAGGAAATGCTCAGCTCTCCCAAACAAACCAATAGTAAACTTCCCAATCAAAGAACCTCTAAGACTACCCACACCACCATCTAGTGGGTGAGCCACTAGAATATAAACTGAGAGCAAACCCCACTCTTTACTAGCAGTGATGGTGTTATCTAGTTTGGGTAATGAAATGTTTGCAAGAAGGACTTTTGGCTGATGTCATGGTGAGATCAGTCACGGCGAGCAGGTCTCCATGCTCCCGTGCTAAGTTCTCCCCATTGGTGGGTTCTGAAAGGAGTCAAAGCAACCCTGTAGGGGTGGCAAAAGCAAAGAGGGGCACCCTGTGAGGTCTAGAGAGTCACAATCTCCTGCTTGACCCAGGGCTTTCTTTTCCCTCTCAACCATGATGAGGAGAAGAGGGAGCTAAAGATGGCTTCCATGAAGCTGGGACAGCCGAGGAACAGCTAAGACTGGTGCTGGAGCAGAGTTGGTGAATAGTGTCTGGAACTTGGTGATAGGATTCCTTTTTATTCAAAGCTTAACCCCAAAAGGAAAAATCCAGAAGAATTACTTGTTCAGAACTACTTGTTAAAATGGCGAGTGAATATCTTGAGAAAAATACTAGATTAGAAAGATAAGACCAAGGGAAGAAAAATTAGAAACCTTTAAAAATACAAAAAAATGGATTTTTAAATTGAAAAGGCATTGTTTTGGGAAGGCATTTTAAAATGCTGGAACTATTTACTTAAAAAGTCAATCTTGTTTTTATAAATTGAATTAAAATCAAATTGGATTGAAACTGGTTGGTTTCTTAATAACATTGAAATTTTATCTGAGAGTGCCACCTGCTGATGAAAGGAAATACAACATATATTTACAAGTCAGGCAAGATTTTTGATATGAAATAAATAATACTTATCTGAAGGACTGTGAAGATATTTACTGAGTTATATGATCTACCCTATGACTATCATAAATTTAAATGTGAGAACAAGGAAGATGTCTAATTAAAGTGACCCCTGAATGTCATGATACCTGATTGAATTTATAAAGGGGATTTAAAGAAATTTTGAACAACTTCCTGGACTACTTAAAGGGAGCTGAAGGATTAACTATGGGACATAAGGAATTATGATCAGTGTATTTTTTTGAAGAGCAATATCAGGTTTGAATATATGGTTCCTGGACTATTGGATAAGAGTGGGAATTATTAAAACAAAATGAGATGCTCCATCGGGGGAAATGAGTGGAACTTTGGAAGATACAGCGTTGATGTATCAAAGTATAAAGGACATTATAATAAAAAAACCACAAGGAGATTAAGAAAATAATTCATGCAGAGGGAAAGCTGGAAAATATAATACAAGGGACAATGAGTAAAGATCAAGATGCTCAGGAAAGGGAGGAGCCAATAGAAAGAATAGAGGAAAAAACAGAACGGATGAACCAGCAAACAAAAAAGGAGACAACAATAAAAATAACAATGACTAACAAAATAAAACGAGGGGGAAATACCTTAAGAGATTTAAAAAGAGACCTGGAGATGCAAGAAGATATTTTCGAAAAGGAAACGGGCATGGGTAGATACTTTGAAAGCTAGACAGTGGAAGAGGGCAGAGATGGGAGAAATTAATTTAATAGTCAGAATGTAGATGCAGACAGAAACGAAGATCCAAGAGAGGAATATGGGAGGCAAGCCAAAAAACAAATAAGAATTAAAATACTAAAGCAAACAAGAGATGATGGTTAGAAAGAAAATGTTTTTTAATATAAGGATGGCATAATTAAAAGTTAGAATAGAGGTAGAAATAAAATGGGGAAATATTAGTAAACACACTTCTATATAATAAAATAAAAGCAATAAGATGGAAAAAATAGAGATTGAATGGTGTTATTATCTATGTTTAAATAATATTGTGATTGGCATTGGGCATAGCTTAACATAAATATGTGTATTAATATTAGAATTACATTAGCTTGATGAAGGTAATGAATATGATTAATATTACTATTGTTTTTGTACTAAAAGGAAAGTGAATAAGAATTAAAGTATTTATGTGGACAAGAGACGGGTAAAAAGGAAATGTTTTTAAATATAATGGTGGCATGATTAAAATGGTGGCATGATTAATAGAGATAGAAAAAGAGGGGGATTATTAGTACACACATTTTTATATAATAAGATAAAAGCAATAATTAGAGGGAAGATTAGAAATTGAATAATGCAATTATGTATGTTTAAACAATATTGTGATTGGCATTAGAATAACATATTGAAACATTGAATAATTAAAGATTATTTACTTAATATGTTAATATGTATATTAACATTAGAACTATATAAGCTTGATGAATGTAAATCATTATTATTTGCATCAACATGCACCAGTATATACACACACACACATGCACACACTGTATAAAATATATTTCCAGAGTGTCAGAAGGGATAGAGCTAATTTCAGAGGGCGGGGGAGAATGCTCCATAATATGGTACCATGGGAGGTATGTTTTCTGGGATACAGAAATGTAGATCTCTAGCTGATGGCATCTATAGCATGCCTTCTCTGCCAACAGGTTGAAATATCTTGGGAGAAGCAGTCTTGTCCCTCAGATAATCTGATCCCATGCCATGAAAATGTATGTCACAATTCAAATCCACCACTTATGTGCAACCTTGTGGGATTGGACTAAAAGACCTCCAAGGTCCCTTCCGGCTCTATGATTCTATCTCAGATTGAAGAAACAGCTCCTAAATTGGGGGATTCCTCCAGCTCGGGAGATGCATCATACAACAGAAGCAGCCTCTCTTTACTCAATTTGTACTGAAATAGAAATTGTCTCTTTTCCCTTCCCACAGGAATCACTGTCATTGATAGGATTCCCACAAAGAAGGCAAGTACACCTTAAAGCAGTGTTTCCCAAGCTGTCATTGTAAGACATGTGGACTTCAACTCCCAGAATTCCCTAGCCCGCCTATGCTGGCTGGGTATTCTGGGGGTTGAAGTCCACATATCTTAAAATGACTAAGGTTGGGAAACACTGCCTTACATAACTGACTGAGGAATTCTGGGAGTCGAAGTCCACAAGCCTTAAAAGTGGCCAAGGTTGGAGACCCCCGATTTAAGATTTGTGGACTTCAACTCCCAGAATTCCCTAGATAGGTCTCCCCCCCCCCCATTTTGCTGAAGTCAAAATATATTTCACTTACTGCCTACCCACCATCTGTTAAGAAAGTTACCTCACGTGACTGACTGAGGAATTCTGGGAGTTGAAGTCCACATGTCTTAAAGTGGCCAAGTTTAGTGATTCTTACTGTAGTAAGACAAACTGGCTCTCTTACTTTACAAGTTAGAGACACAGGCCTGGTTTGCCTGGACATTAAGCCCCTGTTTAACCATGGCTTATGGAACTAACGGCCTAGAATCATGCAATGCTTGCATCCCTGCCCAATCAACCATCTCCATTCAAGTGGGTCTTAACACAGACAAGCTAGCTAGTTGCCTCACATTAAGCCACAGTTTCCTTCACTGAGGTTCTTCACACCATATAAACCACAATGGGCTGAATTCCCAAACCATGTTAAATCCCAAACCATAGTCTGTTTTTATTACCACAATATTTTTAGTTTTACCTTGCTGGGACGATCCTTGCAAAAGGGCTTCTCTCTCAGGTTTAATATCCCAGCAAGTTCCTCAGGTGAGTTTTATTTAAAAAAAATAAGACTTTCCTTAAAGGTACAGGTGGTCCTTGACTTACAACGGCTTGTTTAGCGACCGTTCGAAGTTAGGATGGAAAAAAGCGACGTACGTCTGGTCCTCGCACTTACAGCCGTCGCAACTTCCTCACAGTCCACACAGGTCAAAATTTGGACATCACCAAAATAGGAATATTTTGACTTTTTTTTCTCCTCACGCCTGTTTCCATGTTGGGACTAACGTGGTACAGACAGTCCTCGACTTACAACAGTAGTGACCGTTTCAAGTTACGATGGCCCTGGAAAAAAATGAGCTAGGACCGTGTTTCGGCCTTATGACGGTTGCACCTTAGGACCTTCGGATCAGAATCTGAATGCTTTGAAAATTGGTTCCTCTTTATGACGGTTGCCGTGTCCATTTTGAGACCTTCTGCCAATCCGAGCCGATGGGGAAAGAGTTGCTTAACGATCGTGTTCCTAACTTAACAGCTGCAGTGATTCACTTAGCAACGGTGGCAAGAAAGGGCATAAAATGGGGCAAAACTCAACATAATGCTTCACTTAGCAACCTAAATTTTGGGTCTCAATTGTGATCGCAAGTCGAGGACTACTTGTACAGGCTGTTCCTCAACTTACAACCATTCGTTCAATGACCATTGAAAGTTACAAGGGCAATGAAAAAAAGTGACTTTACGACCGGTCCTCGCACTTACGACTGTTCCAGCATCGTCACGGTGACATGATCCAAATTGGGGGGGGGGCTGACAACCGACATGTATTTACGACGGTTGCAACATCCCGGGGTCACGTGATCTCCACCCGCAGCTGGCTTCCAACAAACCACATCAAAGGGCGGGGGAAGAAAGCTGGATTCACTTAACGACCGTTTGATTCGCTTAACAACTTCAGCCATTTGCTTAGCAACCATGGCAAAACAAATATTTTTTGTAAAATTGAACTCACTTTACCGCCTTATAGAGCAAGGGAAATGTTGGTCTCGGTTTTGTCGTTAAGTGGAGGACTCGAACTCCAGTCCTCGACTTACGACGCAATCAGGATCCGCCTGATTTGAAAGGCATCGTCGGCTGGGAAAAGGCTGTTCAACGTGGAATCTTCCAGGGTGGGGTACCCAGATTCGAAACATCCCGGGATCGCCATAAACACGTTGCTGGTGTTCCCACACACCCTGTTTCCCCGAAAATACGACCTACCCTGAAAGTAAGACCTAGCTTGATTTTTACACCCAAAATAAGCCCTAATTAAGGTCCCGCCCACTCCAGAGTGGACGGGTAAAAATGAAGCTAGGGTGGGGATGAGGGGAGGGTGGAGCTGCCCTACTATTTACCTATGGACAGGTGTAGCCAGGCCTCGCACCCCCTGACACCTGCCTCGCCGGCCCATTTCTTCTGCAGCTGGCAAGGCTGGCAAGGCTTTCCGGAAGGCCTCTGTAGGATCGATCCATAGCTCTGTGATCGGCTGCAGAGGCCTTCGGGAAAGCCTTGCCGGCCGCAGAAGGAGAAGTTTCTGAAGGCCTCTGACAGCGAAAAGGAGGCCGGGGGGAGACGCACGCAAGTGAGGTTAGTCAGTGGAAGACACCCCCCGAAAATAAGTCCTTTTTTGGTGGCAAAAAAAAAGAGGATGAGATACTTGTGAAGAAATTGTGTAGAAAACACAATTTGCTTCCCGCTGCACTTTTTAATCTGAATTTCCAGGCGCCGAGGGCCGCCAGTGCAAGAAATCACAAGACCGTTCCACGTAACATGTCAAAAGCCTTTGCCACAGTTCTGGGACTCTGCTTCCCCCAGCCTTGTGACTAGGCCTTGACCCCGTCTTTCCCTCCAACGCCGACGTGCCAAGTTTCTAGTCCCTAAAGGTCTTTTGCAAGCGCTCGTCTCCCTTCCTCTTTTTGTGTCTCCTGACTTAGCGGCGGCTGCGGCTTCATGGAAATGGAGACCGAGAGTCAGTGGGCCAAAGGTGGGGTGTGGGGGGAGATTCCCGGCCTCAATTCCCCGCGAAGCCCAGCCAGCAATTTCTCACGCCTGCCAGATGTGGACAGGTGTGGAGAAGACAAAGGGCCAGAAGGAAACCGAAGGCCGAGATAAGAAAGCAGAAGGTGAAATCGCACCGGTTTTGGTGCACCGGTTGCGGAAATTTTAAGCGGATCGTAGAACCGGCAAATACGGGAACCGCGGATAAAATTTGGACCTGGGATCTGGCCAAGGATGTCCCGATATCAAAGGGATGAAAAAAATAACCGGGTCAGGGGTTCAACAGCTTTGTTTTCCACACTGGTTTAAGTCTCCTTTTCCGTAATCCCAAATATCCTGGTTTATTTTTTACCTCACCTCCTCTGGGTGGACTTCAACTCCCAGAATTCCCTAGGCAGCACGGCTGACTGAGGGATTCTGGGACTTGGAAGTCCACAGGTCTAAGGACCTTTTTGCTGTACAGCAAGGGTGTCAAACCGGCAGGCCGGGTGCGTCCCGCGTAGGCGGAAATGTCACAAAATGTCATGTGACGTCGACGTGACGCGGCGAGTTTGACACCCGCGAAGTACGGCAAACTCTTACCTTACAAGTTGGAGACATAAGGCCTGGTTTGCCCGGATATTAAACCCCGGTTTAACAATGGTTAAAGAAGAAATGCGGTTAAGCCACCATTGTCGCATATTTTTTTGACAGGGTAACTTGTTTAATAGATCGTGGGGATGCAGTAGATGTAATATATCTTAATGTCAGCAAAGTTTTAAAAAAATAGGCCAGGAAAACTGGCTGGGGAATTCTGGGAGTTGAAGTCCACCTGTCTTCAATTAACTAAAATTGAGAAGCTCCTATATTTAGATCTAATCTTGGGGTAAAGATAGTCGTGTAAAACCTCCAGCTTCCAGGGGCAGTCTACCTGAATAATGACACTCCGGGAGGGAAGAGTGCCATTTGGACAGACCTCATTTGAACAGATCGCTGTCATCGCTGTCATCTGTCAAAAATGGTGTAGTAGGGCCTCCTGCTTTGGCCGGGAGTGGGGGTTGGACTAGATGACCTACAAGGTCCCTTCCAACTCTTGTTATTTTCTATTCTGAAATGTTGCAGCCTGGCTATGTTACAAACCATAAGAGAGAGGCTCATTTCACCACTGCTATTTGACAAACCGTAATTAAACCATGGATTGGTATGATTTATGGCAAATAAGGCTTGGAATATATAATGTTAGGGGGAAAATATATAGATTTTTTAAAATCTAAACTTTTTAAATGTAGGTGCTGAAGGCCAGCTGGTTGACCTAAAATATTGTGTAAGTGTGTAACACTTACTTGTGTAACACAAACTGCAATAACCCTTTGTGAGTTTATGAATAGCAAATTGTCCTTTTTGCAAGGGCCAAGAAAAAACCTGAATATAAGATTAATGCTTTCCTAAAAGGGAACAAAAATAAACCAAATTTCGGTTGCAAACATACAGAACTTTCCTTTTCTCTGACTATGATTTTTAAACTCTCTCTGCCAATTCCCTGCAAATAGAAATCTAATCCATAAGGGAGCAAATAACAATTCCCTGCAAGTAGAAATCTAATCTGGAAGGGAATCAATGCCAATTCCCTGCAAGGAGAAATCTAATCTGGAAGGGAGCCAATGCCAATTCCCTGCAAGTAGAAATCTAATCGGGAAGGGAGCAAATGCCAATTCCCTGCAAGGAGAAATCTAATCTGGAAGGGAGTCAATGCCAGTTCCCTGCAAGGAGAAATCTAATCTGGAAGGGAGTCGATACCAATTCCCTGCAAGGAGAAATCTAATCTGGAAGGGAGCCAATGCCAATTCCCTGCAAGTAGAAATCTAATCGGGAA
>JAOYMU010000274.1:39827398-39841988 GCA_025802295.1 Psammodynastes pulverulentus
CTCCCAAGTCCCAGCTGATCGGCTGGGTCTTCTTTGGTTGCCCTGCGCAGGAGAACAGAGCTGGAAAGCAGGTCAGTTGGGTGGGGAGGGAATGGGCAGTAACCTTCCCCTGTCACATCCACCGAGCCATGCCCACCACATCCACCAAGCCACACCCACAGAACCGGTAGTAAACATGCTTAAATCCCACCACTGCCAGAACTCCAGAAGAGACTGACCCACTGGCAGAGAAGCCAAACTATTTTATTCAGATGATGGCAAAGCTGTAAGAACGTGAAATCTAAGGAAAACATTTTCACCAGCTTCTGTGTAAAAGACTTTGGCTGGGGCCATGTGGCCAGCAGGGTTCTGGTAGTAGAAAAGGCCTGGACTGGGCCACAGCAGCTTCCTGCTTCAGGGATTGAGGCAGCAGCAGCAGTCAATCAATGAGGAGCTTGCTTCCTTTGTCTCATCAGGCTGAACTGCAAGCCCCTTGTTGATTGATTGCCATGTCCCAATTCCTAAAGCTGCTCATTCGAACTAGCCAGTAAGCTAAAGTGACCAGATGCCCTGCTTACCAAAGCAGGACATCATTGACCGGGGAGGGGGGAGCGTGCATGCGCAGAAGGGTGGGGGCACGCATGCATGCGCAGAAGGGTGGCGGAAGCGTGTGCATGTGCAGAAGGGTGGGGTGAGCGTGGGGGAAGCGCGTGCATGCACAGAAGGGTGGGGGAGTTTAGGAAAAAATGTATTATTATTTTTTATTATTATTATCTAAAATCGGGACTTTTTGACCATGTCCTGGGACGCGGGACAAATTCCCCAAAAGCGGGACTGTCCCGCAAAAAGCAGGACGTCTGATCACCTAACAGTAAGCAGCAAGCAGGAGGCTGATCATCGCCACCCAGACTAGGTCCAAACTCAGCCTGAGGCCCACATGGCAGAGAAGATGGTCTTTTATTCAGATGGGGAAAACTGTTTTCCTTACATCTCACTTACTTATAGCTTCACAGGCTTCTGAATAAAAGACTTTGGCTTGTCTGCCACGTGGGTCAGCCTCTTCTGGAGCTCTTTGAAAAGTAAGCACAGTAAAGCCATGGGTGTGGAGGGCTGGATGCAGCCTCTGGAGGCTCCATTTCAGCCTGTAAAAGTCCTGGGGTACACAGAACCTCCATTTTGGCCTTTAACAGGCCGGGGGAGGCCTCTGGAGGCTCCATTTCAGCCTGTAACAGGCCAAGGAGCCTCGGAGGACTGAATGGAGCGTCGAAGGGCCAGATGTGGTTTTGTCCAGGCCAAAAATGGGCTGTGGGGGAGGCCACTAGCAGAGGTTTGCTAGCGACTGGTTTGCCAGTCATTTGCTATTTCCAGGCAGGCCCCGCAGGCCAAATCTAAGTGCCCCACGGGTTGGATCTAACCAATGGGCCTTGAGTTTGACACCCCTGGTCTACATAATTAGGGCTTGAACCTTCCTTATGAGAAAAAAATATGAACATTTAAATCTTTTTTAGCTTAGAAAAAATATAACTATGGAATATAAAATCACAGCACAGCAGAGAAATAGAACTTTGTCAAAACACTATGACTAGTAATCATCCATTGAAACTCACTGAAAGCAGTACCTCCTTAACACTGCGTGATTAACTTTGGAATTCATTATCACAAGGCTTGGTTATTAACTGAATACTTTAAAGGAAATTGTATATATTTATGAAGAACAAATAAATCACTGATGAGACTTAATATTTGCATGTCTACAAATACAAGCTGCAGAGACATAAAATAAGTAGATTTTTACCATTTGCTTATGAGGAATCTAAAATGATTAGATTGACTTTTCAAGAAAACACAATGAAGAGACCATGGCTTGAACCAGCAGACATATTGTTAAATTCTAAGATCAGGGCTTTTTTGGAGGTGGAACTAGGCGGAACGCCGTTCCGGAACCTTTTCGGAGTCCGGATCACGTGTTCCATCTCCACCAATCGCACGCTATTACTTCCGGGTTTTTTAGCCCGACCGGGGGGGGCGTTCCGGCACCTTTTGGCGCCAAAAAAAAGCCCCGTCTAAGATACATTTTAGGCCTAAGTATTCACATATTTAATATGCATGAACATTTTTAATGGGAATGTAAGCAAAATTAATGCTAATGTACACACACACACACACACACACACACACACACATTAGCCATACATTCACATACACACATACATACTATGTGTTTGTGTGTATGTATGTGTATAAAATGTATGCACTATAATTTATATTAAATTGGAAATAAGTTCTATGGAAGTCATTGGACCTAATAAAATTGGAACAGAATTAGTAAAATTGGGAATAGAAGGCTTGTATAAATTCAAACAAATAATTCTAAGAATAATTTAACTACTACAACAATGAACATTTAACATGGGTGATTTTGGATGTTATTTTCTCTCAGCCCAACTTTCAAAGGGTTATACGTCTTCTATAGGACATAAAGTCAAATATTTGCAGAACGCTGTGAAACCTGTCCCAGTTTTCTTTCTTTGATTAAATGTACTTCATTTCTTCAGGTATAAGAGATGTATCATCCCTATAATTATATCTTTCATATTTTGTTTGTTTCCACATTATGTTGCTAAAAGAACAAAAACTTAGTATAAAATATTCCATTCACTCAAGGTAAATGAGAAAATAATAACTGTACTAACTGCATTTTATTAAAGAGCAAGATAAAGCTCATTTTTATTAAACGGATGTTATCTTTTGTTTTAAATACACTACAATGGAATCCAAATTCATTCTTTTGCAAATGCAGATACAATTCAATGATTTCACATTATACAATTTATTCTAAAGACTTATAACTAAATATAATTATTGCTTCATTTACATTTCTCACAAAGAAATTAGCTTGAGAAAGTTTGAATCTAAAAATAAAAGATGAAATAAAAAAGGAAATGTATTCTACTTAAAAATTTATGCAGAAATCTCAGCTTTATAAACCAAATGAAATGTACTTTAAATACTCTGACCCATTAATGTTTTCAAAAGAAAAACGCTATAAACTAAATCCAAAATTAGCTTAGAAATTAGGTGTATCAAATCAGAAACCTATCTGTTATATGAAAAATCAAACTACCCATAGTTGATTATAAGATGGGTGAGAAATAAATATTTAAAATAAATAAAATAAATCCCCAACAGGTGTAAATTTGGGGAAGGGGTTATTCTGCTATACCTGATTCTATTGCAATATTAATAATAATATAAAAATAGAAGAGAACAGAAAAATGCTTAAGAATCTTTGCATATACTGTAGATATTCTTAATAAAGAAATAATACAATGAGAAATTTTCAGATCAATCTCTCAAAGCATGGAAGCTTGTATGGGGAAGATTACCAAGCTCATCAAAATAAAGATCTGAAAGCTCCCCATCCAAACCACTGACTAACATTATAAATATAGAAGAGAAGATTTTATTATGAGGTGATGACAAATATTTTGCCAGTCTTACACAGATTTCTCTGTCTGTTTTCTATCACATTTAAAGCTAGTCATAAACCAAATAAACTCTCCCCAATGAGCCTTTTGTACAATTATTTTATTTACTTCGATAATTTGATTGTACATATTCATTTGGAGTTTTAGTGACCAAAAAAATTCTGCCAATAGGTTGTGTTACAATCTAATAAAAAATAGCATTATATGTGGGTTCAAGGTTTTTTCCATATTTTGTATCTACGTCTCATAGATGGTAGACATAATCCAAAGTTATAATAACAGGAGACCAGTGAGACACAAACGATCAAAAGATATCTGAAGACGATGGCATGACTCAGTTTAAATCATATGAAACTATTCCTCCTGATGAAAATCACCATAGCAAGATGGATAGTTTTAAGTCTATGCTCATATCAACTATAACCTATGGCTGTGAAGTATGGAACCTAAAAAAAATCAGAATTGAAAAATTTCAAGCAATGAAAATACAATTAATAAAGATCTCACATAGCAACTAAATCTGAAATACAGAAAATCACTATAGAATCAACTTTGAAGTTGCCAAAAAAAAAGATAATATGAATGGACATATCATGTTATACATATGCAAGGCAATAAATGAGCCTGAAAAATGATGTATCAATGGTCCTCCAAGTCTGTATATGTTTAAAATTTCTATGGACAATTGAAAATTCAGCAGGATTTTCACACCACTGAAATACTGCCAATATTGAAAGGAATCTCCATGTTAAAAACAGAATAATTGTGTTTGGGTAAAAGCTGTCAAGAAAAAAAATGCACAGGGAAGCTAATGATCATCCAACTTTGAAACAGACTGTAAAAGCATTGCAAACTCATAAGTGTCAGGGTGAATTATAAAGATCTGTTTTATGGTAGCAAAGACTCATGTTATGGTTTCATTCCCCATATTCTGAAGCACCCTTTGGAGATGGCATCTGAAGTGTCTCACGGCCCTATTATATTCATATATAGGTCACCACCATACACTTGCTAGGGACAAGGAAGAAATCCCCAAGATTACTTTTAAGTAGAGATGGCAATCATAATTATTATACATGAACTTTGCCTGTTCTATTCTATTCTGTTTTGTTCTATTCTATTCTAATTCCATTCCATTCCCATATATCTTTGCTTTTAATAGAATAATGATAAACATGTCTTCCTTTTAGAGAAACACGGTAATAAAAAATCCATCTATATTATTTTTATTTATTTTATTTATTTATTTTGTCAAGCATATATGAGAAAAACATAATATATAAACATATAAGTAAGTACGAATAAAAAACCACATTAGGACAGGGATGGTAGGCACATTCGTGCGCTTATATATGCCCCTTACAGATCTCTTAGAAATGGGGTGAGATCAACAGTAGACAATCTAAGGTTAAAGTTTTTTGGGGGGAGGGGTTTATATAATATTTTAAATATATAACAGCTATGGTTGTTCATCCATTTAGCAAGTGAATCTAGGCACTGATTAGTGTACAATTTTAAGTGAATTGAGGACTTTAATCTGAAAGTTTTTAGCAAAAAAATATAACATATTCACTAATACATTAATACTAAAGACTGTGTGGTAATTTGTAATAGAATGAAAATAACTTTAAAGGTAGTGAGTCATTAAGTTTCTCTGATTTTCAATGTCTAATGCAGGGCAAAATACTAAAGAGAATTTTTTCAGACAATATTAAAGCCATCAAAAATATATATGTTCTTTAACAATGTTTGCATTGTATTTTAATACTTGAAAAATATTTTTCTTTTACACTGGTTTGAAAACATGGACAATTTTTTCCAATTATTTCTATCTCTATACACAATGATCCTACCTCTGAACAGAGTGATTGTTTTATATTGCAAAGATATAAAATTATATTGACAAGTTATGTTAGTGAAGTCATAATCTCTTCAGCTTTGTTCTGCTCTTGAGAAGCAAAGCTGTTCAATTCAGGCCTTACAAATACCTTTTACCAAAGTGAATAATCCCTCTTGAAGATTTGTGTAGCCTTCATAAATGTCCTTGTTTTATGTTATCTATATCTACTTTACATATACAGTAGATTCAAAAATTGAAATCAAAACTTGGGAAACTATAGAAACAATTTCAAAAATAAAAATAAGGGGAAAAGATTGGTTAGAAGATGGGCAGACAAATAAATAAACAAAGTTGGCCTCCTATTGTTTAGACTGTAATTCCATGCACTAAAATTGCAAAGGAAACAGAACATGATGAAACTGAATGGTAAGCCCCCAAAGTTATCTATGTATGGGTTGGGCAGCTATATAAGTTTATTTAATAAATAAATCATCATCTTGTTTTTATGAGCCCATAATCCCTTGTGGGGTGGAGTCTGGGCAGCTGAATAGACCAGAGTGTTTACTGGTGCGTACTACTTACTACTATTTAATAAATAAATAATAAAAATAAAATTGAATATAATACATTGTGTTATGCAATATGGTTGATTTTACAGATTGGGGCTCTTTCATATGTTAGTGCTGTGCCATTCTGGGATTGGCAGCATGTCCTTGTACTTGCACAATACCATGGATTTCATGGAACCTATTAAGTTCTTTCAAAGTTCTGAAAAGATATTTTGTAATACAGTTTGTACCCCATTGATAGGAATGCTTGCCTCATATATTTTTTTGGATTCCACCCTTTCTATTGGAATTAAGGCACCATCTCCCATTCTTGCTTGATTTGAAAAACTATTCTGTTTTTCCCCCCTCTTTACATGGCATCTCATATATTGAGACAATGAGGAGGAGGAGCAGGGAAAAACTGCTCTTAATTTAACTTTTAGTTGGCCTATTGGAAATATTTGTCTATTTTTGAGGCCTCAATAGTGAAAACACTCATAAGACAACAAAAATATTTTAGGGTTAGGGTTAGGGTTAGGGTTAGGGTTAGGGTTAGGGTTAGGGTTAGGGTTAGGGTAAAATGGAGTGCGTATGAAGGTACACAGAGAAGGCTCTTCCCTCAGAGATAGAAATACATTTTTTTAAAAAAATATATAAAGAGATCATGATTCAATCCACAGCATTTCTCAGCTAAGATGGGATATACTTTGAAACCCTAGAGAACTGCTGCAACAATTCTTTGCATAAACTGTATCTTGTTCTTTAAAGCTTATAGGATGCTGCAGAGAAATTATTGATATGTCTTAGCCAATATGACAGAGTAGAAAAGGTGACAAAATAGATAATATTTCACCAGTCACTGCATCCTGGGTAATGACACTGAGAGCAGAAAACTCTCTACACATTATAATAACATTGAGAAAAATACAAGTAGCCATTACTGCTTTGTGCAAAGAAACTTCAAATATTTGCATTTTCCTTTTTCACATTATTCTCATATTGTATGAAGTAGCTGAAACTTTCCAACAAGCAAAGAAATTAGTTTAGAATTCTAGTAAGGCTGAGTATATAAAACAGTTACTGTATATGGGTAAAGGTGATGAGAACTGGACATGTTTTATCCACTTCCCTCAGACACTTCAGCCATCTACATGAGTATAGAAGCTTCCAAGTTCTTGTACCTTACTACTAAGAGACAGTAATTTCATTTTTTTCTGTTAGGAAAGACCATTACAGACCATTTTAAATTATTCAAATGCTGAAATAGATATATAATATTACAGCTATGTACATTGTTCAGACTACCAATGCAACTACCAAAACTATAATAAAACAGAAAAAGTTCTTATTGTTCTGATTTATACCTTTGATATCAATGCATAGTTTATGGGTCATGCCAAATAGTTACAATAATCATATCTACCTTCTTCTTCCTTTCAGTTTCAGAACAAAAATACATACCAGTAAGATATGTTATTATTTCAGTAATAGAATTGATTTTCCATTCTGTATATCCAATATATTTAAAAACCCTCCTCAATGTCAAAATTATCTTGGAATATGCTATGTATGAGATAATGTACTGCTCACTGATTGTCTATCCACAACAACTGGTAGTAGGCATTTACATTACTAAAAATCTAGCAATTTAAAACAAAGCTAGCTAAGCATATTGAAATACAAAGGTAGGTAAATGATATACAATAATGTTGAAGTATGAAATGAGTAATACAAATTTGACTAGCAGCATAACTTAATCAAGAAAAAGAAAAAAAAGATAATTTCAAGATGTATCCAGGGTGCAGAAAACTATTATAAAATATCATTCAGCAATTGTGCTGCAGAGCCCAAAATGTAATGAATTTGGATAGGAAATAAGACTATGTGTTTGCTTCAGAGAGATTTGGGATTTTCTGAGTTGATGAGGGGATTTCATTTTTTCAAATCAAATTTGGCTCCTTTAAAAAAATTAGGAAAAATTGGATGAACAAAGAGATATTAACTATATTATCTTCCACCTCAAGTCTTAGTAATAAAGTATCAGGAAGAGTCAGAAGGAAAAGGAAATAAGAACAATTCCAAAACATAAAACAGTCATCTTCATTGTTAACATTATCACTGTTATTGTCATCAGTGTTTTGATACAGGTGGAGAAGGGATTTGTTAAAAACTGTTTTTTTTTTCATAGAAGCAATACCAGTTTTATGAGTCAGGGTTGGGATTCTACCGGTTTGGACTGGTTCGGGTGATCCGGTAGCTGTGACGATCAGCTGGGAGCAAACCTGATCACTCCCATGATCAGATGTTGGGCCCACCCACCTGCCCCTGTGCTTTTCTCCTCTTTATCCTCTCAACTGATTGGCACAGCAGTGCGGATTGCCACGCTAATCAGCTGAGAGGCACCTTAGCTGATTTTTTAATAGCCATGCAGGCGCGCAATCACTGAACCAGTAGTCAGACCGGTAGAATCCCACCCATTATGACTGATATAAGAATTCCAACTGGATATAAATGAACACATTGTAACAGGTTTTGTGAAAGACTTTTGACAGAAAATCTATCCAACCAATAATGTGGAGTTTCACTGAGTATAGTATAGGCAACTAGAATTTTCACTGGGCTATTTTACAAAGAAGTAATATCATTATCTTCATCCCTGTTTTCAAGTTATAATGATGGGTTAGATATGAGCTTCAGTTAATGTATATGATATGGGAGAATAAATGGTTTTGTTCTCATTGCTACATCGGCCCCACCTGCTACCATCTGCTTTCAGTAAATCCCCAAATGAGTGAAATGTCCTCCTTCTGGTTAGCAAAACTTAAAAGGGATATGTTGATGGTTCCAAAAGCAAGAAGGATTTTCTGGTTATGCAAAATGTATATATAATCATGGCTACAAATGTGCCGTTACAAAAGACAGGAAGAAAGTTTAAAAATACCTATTTTTCAATATTCCTATATAATATATACTTTGCATTGCACACATTTGTGTACTTCATCAATAACATATAAACAGGCAATTCTATTGGAACCAGAACACTTAATAGTTATGTTCTTGAGTCTATCAGCTGAAAATAGAAAAACTAAACATAAATTTCCTCAACCTACTTGCCCTTGGATTTTGTAGAATATTAAAAAGGTATCTAGATTTCACTAACCAGCATGCCTTGCAGTACTGCTCTGTAGCCAAGTATGTCTACCAAAACTTGCTTATAGGCTCCTTCACCAATAAAAGCAGCAAATAGTATCTCATTGTCAACTCACAACATATTTATCCTTCCACTACAATAGATAAAACCATATTTTTCTCATGGTCTTATATCTATGATTTCTTGTCTCTGAGACAGATGCAGACAATAACATGAAAGCCAATACTGAATGAAGTATTCTTTACTATATATCTCTCATAGGAGATAAACAGATTAAAAAAAAATGTTTTACAAGTCAGATTTAACTTGCATGGAAAGCATCAAAAAGAATGTAACTTTATCTTTGCTACAATATTTTATTTATTTATTTATTTATTTATTTATTTATTTATTTATTTATTTATTTATTTATTTAAAACATGTATATAGCTGCCCATCTTATAAAATCTGGGAAGCTCCTAATCAACAATTAAAGTGATATCAATTATAAAACAGCATAATACCACATTAAATCTGTTAAAACCATAAGCAATAAAAACCCAGTACCAAAGTTATACTTCCAAGATTCAGTCACTCATTAAATCCTCTCACTCACCTTGCCCTATTCCGGCAATTGGGGGAAAATTCAGGTCTTCAATCAGAGGTGGTATTCAGCAGGTTCTGACCAGTTCTGGAGAACCGGTAGCAGAAATTTTGAGTAGTTCAGATAACCAGGAGTGAGGAGGGAATGGGGATTTTACACTATCCTTCCCCTGGAGTGGGGAGGAAATGGAGATTTTACAGTATCCTTCCCCTGGAGTGGGGTGGCAATGGAGATTTTACAGTATCCTTCTGCCATGCCCACCAAGCCACGCCCACAGAACTGGTAGTAAAAAAGATTGAATCCCACTACTGTCTTCAATGTTGTTTGGAAGGCTAGTGGGGTAGAGGCCCGCCAAAATCCAGGAAGAAGAATGTTCAATAGGGCAGTGACTGTCACGGAAAAGACACGGTTCCTAGCTACCACAAGGTGGCAATGTTTAAGAGAAGTGGCTAGGAACCTGCCCACACTATCTAATCTAGTAGAAAGAGTAGATTTCTATAGGGAAAGGCAGTCCCACAGATAACCCAGCTCTGTGCCATTTAAAGTCAATAACCAGCACCTTGAGTTACATTTAGAAGGAAAGTGGGAGATAGTGTAGCTCATGCAATAGAGATGCTTTTATTATCCATTTATTTATTAAACAATATTTATATGGACACCCAATTCACAGTGATTCCAGACATCATTATAAAATTTAAAATTCACATTGCAATAACCCATAGACCCTCCACCCACTATGATGGCAATAAATACAAAATACAGTCACACCAGCCACTTAATCAGCTCTATATCAACTTAGAATCCCCAGGCCAACTGACAAAACCATGTTTCAGGGCTTTTAGGAAAAAAAGATGCATTGTCACATTTGAGTCTTTGCTATTTTGAGGCATCGAGGCAGAAATCGCTTTTGGAGAGACTATGTGGGAAGTTAATGGCTGAAGAAAGCATGTTGAAGTGTTCCAGAGTCTGGCCCCAAATGGGAAAAAAAGATATCAGTGGGACTTTCCATGGTGGAAGCAAACTGAAGACCAAATAGAAGGACATTCTTCAACAGGAGGCAGATGAAAACAAAGGAAAGCAGCTGCTTGCAGAGGGATGCCTACTAGAGACCTCAGGGAAGGGTTCATTTGGGAAGTACTAGGCAAAATATCCAGTGGAAGGTGTATCACACAACATGCATACAGAGTGATGGCTGACAATGTTTGAAAAAGCATGAAGAAAGGCTTTAAATACACACCAAGGTAACCTCTTCTTATCTCTCTTTTCTACTGAAAAGCTGAGGAAGGAAGGAGGAGAAATAAAGGAATTGATAGCTACAAAATGGATTGGATGGCCACTACAAAATAGCTCTGGGAGGGACGAAGAGAAGTAGAGTTAGGGTAAGAGAAGTAGACACACATACTGTATATCCCAGCTATAAAAGGATCCTCAGTCATAATTGATATTTAATAGTAGCAATTAACAGTTTGTAGCAGTGGTGGGATTCAACCGTGTAACAACTGGTTCAGTGAGCGCTCGCCAAACACGCCCTTCACACTTTGCACAACATTGGTAACTCACCTTCAGTTGCAACCCCAGTGTGTAAAACAGCTGACGTGCGGCAATCCGCTGTGCCGCACAAATCTGCTGAGCTGCAAAATGTGGAAATAAAGCACAGACAAGAGCAGCAGTGGGCCCAACAGCAGATTGTCTGAGCAAACTGGTTCCCTCCCAGCTGATCGTCAGAGATACATGTTCTTCTGAACTGGGCCGAACTGGTAGAATCCCACCCTTGGTTTATAGGCTAACAGAGATCTTAATCAGTTAACAGTCTAAATGCTAACCCATAAATATCATCCTGGACTAGCTTGTTAAGAAAAGAAAATGTAGAACAAGCGATTAAGTCCCCTTTAATGAAGATGTTACAGAGCTTGTAAGAAAAACAGATATTTCTTAGTTAATATTGGTAGATCAATTTGAAAAGAAAAAAATATTGTCCTTCATTGGCTGTTGTATGGGAGAATGTAGTTTAGTTAATTTAGGATAAAGAGGAAGTGGGAGACAAACAGACTATTCAGTTGAGGTTCTGCTTTGCTGGAGCATTGATGACCATTATACTTTCTTGTTTGTTTTCAAACAACAAAACAAAAATATAATCTTTCTTCAGAGTAGATTGCCAGATGCCTGATTTTTTTTCATATGACCCCAAGGCACTGTAGCACCTGTAACATCTGGTAGGGGTCATGTACCCTTGTTCAGTGCTGTCATAATTTTGAATGGTCACTGAAGTCATCAAGGGCTTACCTTTAATTATTTTTCAGGAACACATACAAGTTTTCTACAATTCTGTAGTGTAAAATGAGCAATAACGTGTATCCCTTTTGATGACTGTGTCTATGTTCTGTAGGGGTGGCACACAGATGTATTTGCTTCACTAGTTGTTGCAGATGTTCACTCACTAAGTCATGTCCAACTCTTCACAATTCCAGGGATCATAGCATTCCATGTTCCCCTGTCCTCCACCATCTCCTGTAGTCTGCCCAAACTCATGCCCATTGCGTAGTTTACATTATCTACTATTTGGTTGGGAATTTTATATTATAAGGGAATTTTATATTATAAGGGTAATTTATTGCTATGTGCTACTGCATATTATATTATCTTTTAAGATTTCTGTAAAACACACTTTAATTTGGGACCTTCTTTCTATGGAAGTGTGTTATAGAAATCTATAAAACAAAAGATAACACTTCCATCAAAGTGCCATTAAGCATTTAGGTAGTAACCCACATAAATAATACAACATTCTCTTACGAAGAGTCTGGCATTTAGGACTTAGTATATGGATCTAAAGCACTATAACACATTAATGTTTTTTCCCCTTTTCCCTCCTCCCAAAGCTATTTACCACACTGTTATTTTGGGTGGTAATATGATGCATACTCTTCAGCAAAATTCTATTTTTATAATCTTGATATTGAGTTGGACTCATTTAAACTAGTTTGTTAGGTGAAATAAAGGTAAATCAAACAACAAAAAAGATACAATTATCTTTACAAGTTTATAGCAATGTGATTTCTCTTCTAGATAAGCTTCTGTATATATTTAAATACCATTTGTTGTTTAAACAAATAACATTTGCATGAATGCAGTCTGGGAATTTATTTATTTATTTATTTATTAAATAGATTTATATTGCTGCCTATTCGCCCAAGGTGACTCAAGGCAGCTTACAATAATATAAAACTACATGCTATAAAACTTATAAAAATTAAATAAATTAAAATAATAAAAACACTCCCCACCCCCAACTAGAATTTCTCTAGTTCAGACGTGTTGAGAGAAAACACTCAGTATTTGCTTCAGTGTCTTATCATGCTTTAGAATATACCGTATTTTTCGGACTATAAGATGCACGGGATAATAAGACACACCTTAGTTTTGGGGAAGAAAACAAGAAAAAAAATCTTCCCTCAGCTTCTGCCTCCCAGCAATTTTCCTCCTTGCAGCAAGCAGAAACAGACTTTCAGTTTCACTTTTGGTTTCAGCACAGCCTAATTAGCACTTGGCTCGGCCCATTTCACGCTGCAGGGATTGCTATAGCCTAATGGCAATCCCTGCAGTCTGAAACAGCTGGTGTTCAGAGCCAGATCCAAAGACCATCAGCTACTTATGCTAATTAGTCTTTGCTGAAGCTGAAACAAGCTTTTTGCCACTTGCTGCAAAGAGGCAAATTGCTGGTGGGCAGGGCTTCTACAACATTCGGTGTACTAGATACACCCAAATTTTCACCTGCTTTTGGGGGTAGAAAAAGTGCATGTTATACTCTGAAAAGTACGGTAAGTTTTCCTTCCACGTAATTTGTCTACATTACTCTGAAAATCCAGGTTTTGAAAAGACCCACTCCATTCAATAGCAGTTCATTAGACTTTCGGTGAATGGCTTTATGATCAGAGGAAGAAGCATCATTAAACAGTTTTTAATTAATGACAAAGTAAACAAAAAATAAAAATTTCAAGTACAGAAAAATATTTAGAAATGTGCACTTAAAATTAATGCTTTCCCCCTCATATTCCCCTCTGAATATGCTGCAATTCTTTATGTGTATTGTAAGTTGATATTCCTTCCAATGTCAATATTATTTCTTTCAACATTTGCAAGATCCAGGGAAAAGACAAATACAGAGGAAACAAAATATGTTGAATTAAAGATATGAGAATAAACTTCTAGTTTGGAGTATATAGTTTCTGTTGATGCTGTACAGTATTTATTCAGGAAAAGATACAGTCTGTCCATTGGGACTTAAGTATAAGGAATGCAGCTTTAATTACCTATTCCTGGACATAGAGAAACCAGTTAACCTTTTCTGAATAGCTTGTTCAGGAATATGTCCTTTAGTGATCAATTAGATAATTTAAGTAAATAAACACTGAGGTTCAGTTTTCCAATAATTACAAATATATTATTTCGTATATAAATAATCAATAAAATATAAATTGTTAGCTTTTGTTTTATCGGATGTGCAAAAAAAGAAGTACAGAAGATTTAATCAAAAAATGGAAAGAGGACATAGAAAAAAAAACACAAATAGATACAAAGGATAAAATTAATGATTTCTCTACTTCATATAAAATATTGTAGAATATGTCCAGAAGCAAAAATGATAGCTGGTCAGATGCAGAAAAGTCAACATTTTCAATGAACCTTGTTTGGTAATCCATGTATCATTTCTGTAAAATGAAGCCTTTAAGTGAGAGAACCAAAACTTCATGTTTCCCAAATATAATAAAGAAGAGGGGTTTGCACATCTTGAATATTCGAGGATCAATCGCAAGCACCACTTGTTCAATATGAACCAGTGGTGAAATTCAAAATTTTTTACTACCGGTTCTGTGGGTGTGGCTTGTTTGGTGGGTGTGGCTTGGCAGCCATGAGACTGGATGGGCGTGGCTTGTTTGGTGGGTGTGGCTTGGCAGCCATGTGACTGGGTGGGCGTGGCTTGGCAACCATGTGACTAGGTGG
>JAOYMU010000274.1:39843378-39858504 GCA_025802295.1 Psammodynastes pulverulentus
TTGGAATATAATTATTATCTTATGATAATTGTAAAATTCAACATATTTTAAACGATGTATTTTTTTGTATTTTTGACCAATAAAACTTTTACAAAAAGAAAATGAGTATGTCCCTACTTGTTAGTACAAAATATATCATAGATTAGTTGAAGCATAGTAGCAACAGGTAAAGGAGAGGATAACACTATATAAAAACAGCAATATTTCCAATAGATAAAAAGGAAGATACCAATATTTTACCTACATTTTCTATAGTAAGATATATTAGCTATCATCATAAGTGATAAATACCTGAAATATAAAAACTTTCCCACAAAAACAAATCTTCTTTGATTTCATATATAAGCTATGTACGATTGATGTTTAAATTTTAGAATCTTCAATGTAACATTCATGAATATATGTTAATACATAGTTAAGTGTATACAAGATTAAGAATTTTAATATATTTTACTGGAAACCTGTAGATCACAATTTTTGTCATATGTGGATGCTTATATTCTAAAATCAACTGTCACTGATAATTTCTCTTAGCAATGTGAGAGCCTTTATGGTTCTTGTTTATTCTTTAAATGTTTATATACCCCATACTTAATGTTAAAATAAATTATATAGTATCTTCCTTTTGATTCCCATTCTTCTGAAAACAAAAATGTTTTGTCTAATCCCTTAATATATATATTTTTCAGGAGGAAACATCCTAGTTATTAGTTTGTGCAAAAAAATGGAGTAGGTGAAAATCACTGGCGTACTGTATTATTTATGTATTTGTTTGATATGAAAACGAGAAGTGATACTTATGGAACAGTGTTTTGAAGATCTGAAAGGAGCCTAATTATCCCATTCTGTTACCTTTGGGAAACCAGCCCTTCAAATAAGTTGCAATGCTAACTGATTTATTGGCAAAATACTATTTCAGTGTAAGTATATATAGCAACAACGATCCCCCCTCTAAACTCAACATTCAAAGTATTTTGTTCATTTTATTTTTGAAAATATGGAAAACAAATCAATTAATAGAATTTTTAAAAATCTGTTTTAATGTTTTAATCTATTAGCACATTTACAGTTCTTCTTCACCCATTAACTTTAACGCTCCCCATGTTCCCTTATTTGGCATAAAAATAGGTCTGTCTGGAAATTGTGACAGAAAAAGTAGTAGCAGCAATAAAATATGTTACATAGTGAATTCTTTCCTTCTTTTTCTTCTTACTGCACCATGTCCCCAGAAGAAAATTTCTTAAGAGAATGGGAATTATATTTCATGCTACAATACTGCAGGGTTGAACTGAATTAATCAGTATTAATATATTAGTGAATGAACTAGAGTATCTGCTGTAAAATGAACGCAGCATATTTTTAACATATACAATTCTTTTGTTCTTAATAGCATCAACCAAAGTTAATGGACATATTAATAATTCTTTCTAATTGGTTCAACCCATGTAATCTTTGAAACCTGCTAAGCTCATTATTTCTTCCTGCCAAAGTAAAATTATTGTATACAGTGCTCTACAAGAAAGCTGCTAGAAATATGAAAAATTAATTTGTTCAGATCCATCTGTTTGTGGTTGTGATTGGTAGTATTGTTCTCTGGCAGCGAAATTTGAAAGGAATGATAAATGTACTTTCTGCATGAAGTTTCAATAAGGCCTTGGGCCTTGTATTTACCCCTGCTGCTTTCTTAGCTGCCTGAATTCCTAGAAGAAACAGAAAGAACAATGAATAGTGTTTACAAAGATCATACTGACAGGCATATTCATAGAGCAAAACAATAATCATGTCTTAACTATGTTGACTGATTGCAACATAGTTAGCAACTATAAGACAATATTTTCAATGATTTGCTGTAGAATTTTGATAACTAGAAGTAAAAAAAAGTCATTATAGACTATAGACAATTATAGACTATCTTGTTTTGTCAAGTATTCATGTTTCTTCCTTCAACTGATAGGATTCAGCATTCTTCCCCCCACCCCCATCTGCAAAATGTGTGATATCTTTGTGGGCATGTGTATTATTTGAACTTCTACTTACATCACTATGTTGTCCAGGGCTTGGATATTAGCTATTCAGGATAGCATAAGATAGGATAAGACAAAAGGAAAAAAGACCTAATTAAAAAGTCAATTACACCCAAAAGGATCTGCCCATCCAACAAGATCCAGTAGAATGGCTCCTTATTGATCCCTTTTTTTTACAAAGTGCCATCACCAGGTACCGCCAAAGTGGGTCTTCTCAGTTGCTGTTCCCTTTCTCTAGAATAGGATCCCTGCAGATAACTGGATTACACTTTTCATCCTAGTTTTCAGGAAATTCATTAGAACATAGTAATTCCATCACACATTCAAGAGCTGAAATGCTGTGGTCTTATACCACCCAATAGTGGAAAGTGTTTTGTTTTTTGGTTAGATTGAAAATGTTCATAACATTATAATACCGTTGTTTTGGTAATACTTTTCAGTACAAAAATATTTTTGATTTGCTTTCTTTTAATGAAATTGCACTCAGTTCAGTTTATAGAAGTGATGCCACTTAATCAGTTGCATTTGAAACCACTCCTAGGTCTAATTAAATCAATCAGATAACTGTGTAATAACAAGGCTGTTACTTTATATTCCATTTGCAGTTTAATAGAAACATAGAAACTGATGGCAGAAAAATACCTAATGGTCCATCATGTTTGCCTTTTACGTTTATTTCTTTCTTGTTTTCTTTTTAATTTATTGTTTATCATTTTTAATTATTATTTTTATATTTTATTTATTTATATTTTATTTTTTTATTTTTGTCAAATGATGGACATGTGTTTATCCTAAGCATGTTTAAACACAGTTACTGTTGATTGACCCATTACCTATGCTGGAAGTTGGCTCCAAGCTTCCTCCTCTTTCTTCTGAAGTAATATTTTCTAACATTATTTTTACTTCCCTCCTGTTAGTTTGAATTTATGTTATGTTCTTGATTTTTGATTTTCAATCTTAATATTGAAAATACTGCCTTCTAGAACTTTACTCACACCTTTAATATGTTTAAAGGTTTCAATCATGCCTTCCCCCTTTCCCTCTTTTCCTCCAATATCTCCTCATAAGTTTTCTTCTCTGATTCCTCTAGGATTCTGGGATTCTACATCCCAGAATTTTGTTTGCCTTCTCGGCTGCCTTGCTCATTTGACAGTGGTAGAAAGTTAGCACCCACCCCTCTCCTAGAAGAATGAAATATTTTGAGAAATATTAAAAAGGCAGAATATTGTATTTCCCTGAATGAGAAATGGAGAAACATGTTTTTTAGAGGCAGGAAGCAGACTCACTCTTAATAGCCTCCACCTTTCTTAATAGCCCTCAGCAGATGTCAGCACTTAAGAAATAAAGAGATAGATAGCTCTATTCATAAGCAAATACCCTCACCCAAGATCCAACGCAGGTAGGATTAGTTCTCAGCCACAGTAGGAATTGCCCAATGCCCCTTCATTGCATCACCCTCAGAAACCAACCAAACTTAGTTCTAGGATTTGTACATGGCCCCATGGAAGTCTGACAACAGCCAATAGAATACATGTTCTTGCAGAGGAAGTTCAAGTGCAAAGCCCAAGAGAAGGTATAAATACCCTCTCACTCTGAATTCCATGTGGGCAGGTATAAATACCTTCTCACTCTGAATTCCATGTGGGCAGCTGCACCAGAACCATGTGCTTGGTGGTTCTGTTTCATCATTAAACCATCTTTCCAATCAGCCTCCATGTTTCCAGTGTGTTTCTCCCAGCTTTGAACTGAACCAGATGGATATTTCTTCCAACACAGTCATCTTCTGTGAACCTAAACCTTTTTCTTCCACCTTTGCTCCTATGGATCCTACAATGTTTTGAACACTTTTGTAGAAGAAGCAGAAAAGTCAACAGAATGTTTGTGTCACTATATAACTGGGTGGTCTGAAAGGACACATATCTACATGTATTACCTATTGAAAAATAAGAGTGTAGAATGTGATGACTTATGACAATCATGGTTGCTAATGCATGTTAAATGAAATGAGATTTATTATATTGTTTTCTGAGAAAACTGTCTACAACACTGTATAAATATGATCCTATTATAAGTATGAAGTAAAGAAATCAAACTTTTTTGAAGTTCAACTTCATTCATGTATTATTAATGAGGTTCTTATTAACTAAATTTTAAATTACCAAATATTCTGAAGTATTTGCCTCAAAAATGCAGAGGAATTCTGAAATGTGTGCTTGCAGTAGAAAATATAAATATTATTTCATAGAAAATATATAAGTGTCTGCTTTAAGAAAGCTGCCTTAAGAAACATTTAAATGATATTTAAATATTATTTTTAAACTGTGCATGATGTAGAAACAGGATGAAAGTGATTTATGAGTACATGTATTTGACAAAGTAATGAACTGAAACTAGAATGGTTGCTAGTTAATGAATATTTAGATAATTGGAGTTGTTCACTAAACGATGAAAACGATGAATGGGGAATAGAAAATAACAAAGAAAACTGGATAAAATCACTTTGATAAAATTACATATGCTTGACATAATTTTTGCTTGAGACTAAGAACTGAATAGCAGTCACATTTATACACAAAAGATACAATGCAATTACATTTCTCGTTTCCTCAAATGGACTGTTTTGTGCATAGCTTATTTCCTACTATCCTAGTGAAATACCCTAAGTTTTCGAGGGAGGAATCCTAAGCCATTTGCCATTGGTAATTATAAATGTGTGAGATACAAACACATACACATGAATGTGTGTATGTGTGTACACACACTTCAATACGTGCCCAGGCATATATTAACTTTATATTCTCATTTGTCATTGTGATAGCAGCAAGTTCATACAATAAAAATAGCATCTACTGTGTTGTGAATGATGACTACAGATTAGTCAAATCAATTTTGCACTCTATTCTGAGTCATATAATTGATATTCCTAAAGCTTCACAGAAATATAATTGTAGCCCAAACTCCTAACATTGAATTATATCATTCATTCGTGAGAGATATGCAGTTGAAATACATTCAAATGGTAAGTATTGAATTCACGTAGAAAATCCTTTCATTTCTCAACAATACATATGGTTGGGAAGTTGTTTTTTCCCCCTCTAAAAATCATTCCACAACTACTGTCAGAATGGACCAAGCTATTTATTATTAGTCCATTATCAAAACAAAACTGCAAAGTGCATACATTTTGTTGCCCTTTGCTTGTTCAGATTAAATTTAGATTTCATTATGCAATGCATCTGTACTTTATTGCTCTATCCATGTGACTGAAAATTGCCCCTTTATATTTAGAAGCCAGGTTTGGGATAAGAAAGGAGATTTCACATGGATCTGCTTAATTTATTTTTATAGCCTATTTAATCTTTTTGAAGGACTTCTGCTAAACATTGGCCTCCAACATGTGTGGATGGCTAACATACCCAGTATTTCCTTATGTTCTTATTCCCTGTTTTGCTAATTATTTCTCCCTGTCCTCTGTAGTGAGTTTGAAAGCTCTAAAGCCATCTGTAAAATTAGCATAATTAATAAAGTTTGAGGTAGAGATCCAGTTTGGTGTAGTGGTTAAAGCATTAGACTACAAAACAGAATGTGAGTTCTACTCCCATCGTAGGCATTTGGGGCAGTCATTCTCTCTCAGTCCATGATGTCAAGTCAATGTGTGTGTGTGTGTACATGCATACAATCTATTTTAGTAGATGATAAGCGAAACAAAATTTAAGATAAAATTAAAATACATTTATAAAATGACTAACATCTAAAATTACAAGAAAATTGTTATATCTAACATTTAAATGAATGACAGTACATAAAGTACATTGCAGAAGACTGGCCTAAAAGAACCTAATGAATATTTCATGCTGTTTCAGGTACAGTAACAAAATATAGTTAGGGAATGAAGGCATAAGCTGAATATGGGTGACCAGGATATTTACTAATCAAAAGTTGGATGAATGTGGTTCAGATGTATCTCTAAAAGGAGCAACAATGAAGAACATGTTCTGTAATTTCCACCTCTCTGGAATCACAAGGGCAAAGCATTTCAGCCAACAGTGTATTTTTCTATTTGCCATTCAATGCTGCAGAAGGAAGAGCATAGCATTGAGCAAGAGAGAAAAAAGCTTTCCAATAGCTGGATCTTTCTAAGTTTGTAATAATGACAATATATCTTCTGTGTACTAGTGACAGGAAGGCTGGAGCCTTCCCTTAGAACTTCCTGCCTCTGTGTATCTTTTATACTTTGCTTCAGGCTTTATTTTGCCTGATCATATTCCATCTTAAGAAACAAGGTGGGAGAGTAGCCTACATTAAAAGGATTAGATTTAACAGCCTTGATCCATGTGGATTGAAAATTGTCTTGAAGAATTAATGGTGCTAGGTTTTGAGGACAGAAGCTAAACTTTAACCAAAGGTTAATAGAAGCTAGACACACTCTTTATTCAACTTTTATCTTGCCTGTCTCTAGTCATAAACATGCATTTAAGACACAGCGACTTATCCTGAGAGCTCCCTCTGATAAATTTAGATTGTGTCCTCTCCAAGAAAGTGAAACAAGAAACTGGTGAGCCAACCAGAGACTCCTGAGGAACTGAGTTAGTGGGTTATCCTGAAAGAACTTAAGTGTAATTGGAACATAGTATCATCCTTTGGATACCCATGACATCAAGCTGGGGTGACAAAGTTAGTCAGTTCCTGTCACAACCAATGAATCAACACTTGGTTGATCTGAAAACCAAACCAAACAAAAACAATACAGTAAGATATCTACCTTGAATTGTGAAGAATACTGTAAACTTTGATTTTAAATTAAAAAATAAACTTTGTAAATAAGAACCCACAGGTTAATCTTAAAGATAAATGTGAAAACATGTATTTTGATTTAAATAATACTAATTGAAATAAACCAAAGCATTCCATTTTCATGTATCTCATTCTCACATCATTAAATCCATTAAGTCACTGTTATTCACATTTGAATTGTGAATGACTTTTCAAATCATTGCTGAAATTCTTTTAAACTCATCAGTCTAAACATTGCTTTTATGCTTGTTTTCTTAGTTAAGTACATTTTTGTCCCTCTTTAAATAATTTATAAGTGTACTGCTTCAATTAATGACATTCAAAATTAAAAATCAATTTAATAGGGACCAGAAAAATTAATTTGACATTTACAGAAGTACATTTAAAGTGCTGCATTTCCTGGATGATCTTGCTAAAATTATGAAGTTATAGTTTTAGAAATATGATGGATGAGAGCACATCACTGTTTCAATATCCGTGGAGAATAACTCCAAACTCATACATACTGTTTTATTTAAAGTTTGGAAATATTAATTGATATATTTATGGGTCACGGGATAATAATCATGACATTTGTTGTTATGTTCTGAGGAATTATTTGGCACACAAACATCATTCTTCTGCTTCAATTGTGGATCCAACTAGTAGCCACTTGGTTATCTTTTTTAAGTTGTTTGCACTCTATAGCATACATATTATACTGCTTTGAAATTATTTTAAAGGGCATCTTCTTAGATCTACTCAAGAATCTTCCGATACATTAATGCCAAACTGATATATTATTATCTGGGTTATGATTATGATTTATATGTATAGAACAACTGTATCTGTAATGACTCCCAACAGTGTATAGGAGTAAAATACAATGTGAAATAAACAAAGTATATATAAAGAAGAGCTCCACAAACTAATGAAAACCAAAGAAAACAATGAATAAAATAAAATTAATTGAACAACATTAACCAATCCAAGATAGGATCAAGAACCAAATGTACTCTTGTCAGTTTTGAAAGTAATCATAATGGGAGCCAATGAATATCCAGTGGGAGGTTATTCCAAGAAACACTGCTGTTACTGCTGACCTTTGATTCCGCTCACTTCCTTAAAATGGTTTTTTTCTAAAAGTACATCAAATAACTCAGTTAATTCTAATGGGGGAATGTGGTCGTCTAGTTAACTAGGTGCCAAAATATTCATGCATTTGTATCAATACTTTAAATTGCATCTGAAGCTTACTGATAACCAACAGTGGACTATAGTAATGTGCTTCTTCTGGCAAACACCAGTCAGCACCTGGACCAGTGCAACATCTTTATTTTGTAATGAAAATAAAACAGTTTCTAACTGGAATTGCTACGTGAGCATCTTACCTTGCAAGAAGTTATCAGCAAGTAAACTATGGATCTCCTTTGCTTAAATGATTGGTAAGGTTGTTTCCCCCCTCCACCTTAAAATTTGACAACTCCCATCAACATACAATATTTCATTTGGGTACCTGAATGTTATTAAATATGGGATCCTTGTTTATATCAACATAGAATCCCTATTTTGTATGAATTTAAATAATAATTATGTGCATAAATTTCCATCCAAACACAAAAATTTACTTCTTGTTCATTATATTGCTTTTTTCTTTGCTCTTCCCTGTATAAATCTATGTTCACACATAGTTCAAACTGAAAATAGATAACCTTGGATCTACACAGTTCTTTAAAGTTTAGTCTAGGATTTAGACTAAGATCTAAGATTAGGATTTATTAATAGACTATGTGCTGACAAGATAGCCTTCAGGTAACAGAAGATATGTACTCTTGGTTTGGTAGAGGTTTCAGCCTATCCTTCCTATCAGTCAATAGAGAATCAAAACTTTTGTAAAATGTACCAATATTTTATTTAAAGAGTGATAGAAAGTACTCCAAAATTTGGATCCCAAAGCAAGAATGTCATTTATTGGAAAAGCTTTTGTTTTATTAATTTTTCTAACTCAATGTTCAGCATGAAACTAAATTTCCAGAAAATATACCTAATAGTGATTATTGGTAAGCTACTATCTATGCTGTGCTATCTAAGAACCGAACATAGCCCAGTCATATATTGTTAATACTAGAAAGGGTGAAAATATTTATATCTAATTTCTCTCCCCTGCATCCTATTGCCAATAAATCCTGGTTGAAATATTATAAAAGAAGCCACCAACAATAACTGCCAGAGAAGATTTGGAGTCCATTAAGAATAACCAGAAGAAAAAAAGTCGATCATCTGTTTATCTATATCTTCAGTATAAATGAGTAAAAAAAATCGTATTTCTTTTTTATTTATCACAGTACCTTGCCATTTCCTCTAAAGATACAAAGGAACAAAACTTCTTCCCATTTTTTATTTCACATCTTTAAATATATCTTTTAAAACTCATCATTCAAATTTAATCAAGAAAAATTCCATTAAGAACTGACAGAAACAGCATATTTAAAAAAAAACCTTTAATCCCTTCCAAAGATATCTCACAAATTAATTTCTTCTCATTTTCTCTTTATCTATAAATGTTAATACTATAGCTTATCACATCCTCTAAAAGTGCAATAAAAACTCTCTTCTTCACATATTTTATCTATAAATAAATCTTTAAAGCCTTATCATTCAGTCAAGAAAAACCCATTAAAACTGTTAGAAAAAAGAAGAATCATATACATTTTAACCTTAGTCACATAAGTTAACTATGAAGATTTAAATGCCTTGGTGTTTATTTGTTTTAGATAACGCTCTGAAAGCTGATTTTCTTTCTTCTCTCTTTATCTTTTCTCAGAAATTTGGAGAATCACATCTCTTTTGTAAATCCAAACGAAGAAAATTGTCCAAGTTTTCTGAACTAAAATCCACACATCTAAGTTGTTCTTTTGATTATTATTTTGTGTACCTTTTAACTATTAAAACACAGTTGCTTTTATTTGTACCAGTATTTTTTTGTCAGTATCATTCTTGTACCCTGTCAACAATCCATATTCAAAACAGCTTGATTTTAAGTTATATTCTGCAAGCAATCAAGCTCAGAGAGCTCAACCCTAAACTACAAATACCGTAAAACCTCTATTTGAACGCCATGGCGCTCTATTTTTCAACCCTTCCGCCGAGGTGGCGCTCAAATAGAGGTGGCGTTCAAATAGAGGGTGGCGCTCTATTCTTCAACCCTTCCGCCGAGGTGGCGCTCAAATAGAGGTGGCGTTCAAATAGAGGTTTTACGGTATTCTCCTTTATTGGTCTCCTTTGTCTCTTCTTTCAAACCATTTTCATTGTATCTAAAGAGTAAGTTCTGGGATACTGTTGCCAAATATCCTTGAATTCTTAAAGAATTAAAATATTATTTCTCCATTCGGTATTAGTGGGTTTTCTCCTATATTTATAAACCTTAACTACTTCAGGCTGCATCCTGAGTCAATTCTTCATTTGGATTACTGCAATATACTTTACATGGAGCTGCCCACTGGAAGTTACAACTGGCTCAAAATTCAATGATAATTACAGTATTCAGTGTTCATATGTTTATTCTTGTTACACCTGTATTGTGTGAGTTATACTAGCTCCAAGGTTCCTTCCAGGTACAATTCAAGAAAAAGCAGCTTTGAGACAACTAAGACTTGGATGACTGAGAATCTCCACAAACATTCAAAGTTATCTTTAAAGATCTACATGGTACAGGATCTGCTTATTTGCAGACTGCTTTTCTCTAAGAATATCTGCTCATCTAACTAGGTGACATAGTGTAGACATGTTCCAGGACTCTACCCTGAAATCCTGTCACCTAGTGGGTCCTTAGAAGCATGCCTTTTGCACCTTATGGAACATCCTTCCTCTGGATATTCAGCAGGCCCCATCGTTTCAGACTTTCAGAAAGTCATCAAGAGCCGGCTTTTTACTGAAGTGCTGAGACAGATTGTGTAAATAGTATGGAAATATCAACTGGTGCTTGCTGTGGGGTATTCTAAGGTGATGATTAAGGCACAGGCTTTTTTCCCCCCTTGTTTAAACATTTTACTTTTTCATTGTTTTATGCTTATGTTTTATAGCTATTGTGAATGATCCAGAATTATTTAAAATGGGCATATATGCAAAAATAATAAAATAAAATAGTAATCACATATCATTTTGGTTGATGACTTAGGAAAAGATGGTGTATATCATGTATATGTCTGCATGTCTGACAGTGAAGTGAATACAAGCTTAAAAGCAATGTTTTATTTCAAGATACAAACCACAAAACTACATAAAAATTGATCAGCCTTGGATGTGGTTAGTCTTTTTTTTCTTTTTTTAATGACTTAACATTCCAAAAAATCAATATAAAATTGATCTACGATGCAAGAAATTACCATAACTCATATTTTTATATATTTTGCATCAGAGGAAAATAAATACTGTTGTAAGATATTAAGATGAATGAAGTGATATCATACACATTCCTGTTTTCTGAGATAAATTAAGACAATTATCAGAGTCTAGCTATATTGCTTTATGAAATTTTCCTTTGTAAAATATTGTTTTTCTTTTTATCATCCTTTGCCAAAATGACCCTATTTATGTCTGCAGCAATAAACCCATATGTATATAAATTTTTTAAAGATGCTAGTGTGAAAAAAATCTATACAATATAAATAAAATAAATTCCCATTTTAACATTTCAAAAGAACCAAAAATATCTGCTACTACCTGCATTTGGTATGCTTTAGTTTTCTAATACGCAGACTTTATATTCACTTTTAAAATTAAGGACTGCAAAATTTGAAAGGTGTGAAAATTTGAGGAATATAAATACAATGAATTTCTTCTGCTAGACAGGTGAATTAAATTAAAGTGCTTCCTTGATCTCACATTATATATTATTTAGAATCATTGTGACAGGAAACATCTCATTTGGGGCAGACAGGTATATGACAGACCATCGTATTTTATTCAGAAGTAACTCTGTCTGGTTTTCCTTGAGACTACTAGTGGATTTTTTTTCCTTCTAACTTTATTTCCTATGATGTACTAATCAAAGTAACAATATTTATTTAGTCATAAATATCTTGTTTATATCCTCCCTGAATATGGAATCATTTATATCCTTCTCAATCTACAAACTCAAATGGAACTATTAATTGCTTTGAACTGTGAGTTGCTTGATATTGAATTTAATGTATTGAAAAAAATGCTGGGTTTGAATCTAGCTGGATTCTCATCAGAGGTGGTATTCAGCCAGTTCTGACAGGTTCTGGAGAACCGGCAGCGTAAATTTTGAGTAGTTCAGAGAACTGGTAAATACCACTTCTGATTGGCCCTGAGCCATACCACACCCACCAATCCATGGCCAACAGAACCGGTAGTAAAAAAATTTGAATACCACCACTGATTCTCATGGAATACATGGAATACATAGGAGCAGGGGCAAGAGTTTATTCCAACAGCATGATATGGACTATAGCAATCAAAAGGTAGGCTACATAATTAGGAATCACAGGACGGTAGGGGTTTTTTGTTTTTGTTTAGTAAAAATGACTTTGATCATGGAATATTCTAGATGTACACATTGAGATGTTCCTGCCTGGGGAGCATGTGAAATCTGGGAGAGGTAGATCTATTCTTTCTCCTGTGGGATATGAAAATCTGTGGAATTTTATGGGCATCTTTCATCAACATGCAATACTTTCATGAAAAATATATCTTGAGAGGACTCCATTTTATGTCTGTTTGCCAGTGCCAGAGACACGTCATTAATCAATTTCAGCTTACGTATCAACTTCATTTTGAGGCTTGCTAGCAGATCAGAGGTGGCCATGTAACCCAGCTAAAAGGGGCGAGGGGCTTTTATCTTCCAACAAATGTAATAAGATTTTTTTCTGTAAGGCTGAGTTCTAAGTTTAGGTTATTTCTGTATTCATTCTATATTTACTCATCCTTGGTTGAAATGTTTTAGAAATGAATTATTTTACAATGTTCATGTTATTTTTTTAAAAAAATAAAATCTATCCTCAAAATGAATGATGTTTTATTAATGAGGTAATGATTTATCTACTACTTAGAACCAACAGATTAAAAGTTATGAGCAAAGTCTCCCCCAACTTGGCAACTCTCCAGATGTTTAGGTGTCTCTAGCCAGTATCATAATTGCTGAAAATTCTTAGAGTTGATGTCACATGTTTGGAAAATACCTGTTGAGGAAGACTGTACTATATTGAACCAAGAAAGAACATGGAGGAAAAACTGAAAGACATTATCCATTTTTAAAATATATACTTCATAAAAATATACGCACATGTACCTATATTTAAATTTGTTTAAAGCAACAGGAATAGGAAATCTTGTTTATTCCACTAAAAATATCAAACATACGATCATAAAAAATTCTCAACTTATCTAATATTTGCCCTCCTGATATTTTATTGGTTGTCATGTGAAAGGCTTCCAGATCTGATTATATACATACTGTAATTAAAGCATTAACTAGAAATATAATATAAGCTTCTTTTAAGCTTGCTTTTTTCACTAAAGTCAGCCCTCTGAAGCTAATCAATATCATGATGTATACCCATTGCTGCAGATCATAATTGCAAACAATATAAAGCTCTTTGTTATCATTCAAAGTATATCCGCATCCATCAGTAGCTGTACAAATAAATAGACACTTTGTAAAAACAAAGCAGGATTTAATACACAGAATAGAGGGAAAAAACCTAATCTTATGATTCTGAATCTGATATAACAAAACAAATATTTTTTGATAAATTACTTACCTACTATTTTGTTACATAAATTTCCTACAACTGAACTATACACTGGGTATTTAAATGGCAACAATTATTGTATCATCAGTCCTCATTAAACATAAGGAGATCTAAGTGCTATGAGAAAAGACTGCAAAATTATCCTTACATTAAATACAAGATATTCTGCTTTTTTAAAGCTTTAGATATAATATTCATTCCTTATAAGTGGAGCACAAGGTGTCTCAGAGAGTAAGGGTAGCCCTTGGGAAGTGCTGCAGTATGGGTCTGAGCCATCACTGGGCCTCCCAGGATCTCTCCCATTCCTGAGGCACCCATGCTCCACCTAATGACTGCAGCAGGGAGAACAGACATCGTAGCCATTAAGTGAGATCACATAAGCTCCATTTTGGTCATAAGTAAAGGACTACCTATATTATACTTTTGTTAAATTTAACTTCTATTCTCAAGGTCTAGCACCGTTAATTCTTCAGGACAATTTTCAAGAAACATGGAATGTAACCTTTTATATGCAAGCTACTATCTGTCCTCAGTTCTTGAGATGGAATAAAAGCAAGAGAAGCAAACCATACACATGTGCGCATGCGCGCACATATACACACACACACATATAACATCTCCCCCTGAGCCAGTCCTGCTTGCTACCTAATCATGGTCCATGTTCCCAGAAGGGATAAATTAAAGAATATTGAGACTGAATACCAAAAGTATATATTGCCAGCAAGGTAACCTAAGGCATAAAGATAATTTCATAGTATCTCTACCATGGTAAAGCAAGCAAACACCTATATTGGACACCACCAATATAGGAAAATGCTGGAGGCAGATTATCCCTCTAGTGACAATAGCAAAGAAATTCATATTCTGCAGGAGAAGATAAACTACTCCTGTGCTTTTACCATGGAAACCACATGGATAAAAAAATGTAAAATAAATCTAACTATGTGGCAGTTAGGACTAGAAAAAGACTTAATGGCACATAATCAATCAATCAATCCTTAGAGTCAATCCTGACTCTTAGTTAATACACTCTGTATGTTTGCTTTGCAAGCAATTCAGAAGTGGGGCTTTGGCGTACACAGGATTATCTGAACCTGGAGGAAGATAGATGATAGAGCCATGGTTTTGCAGAGGTTAGATGCAGTATTGCAGGCTAACTCTGACCATAGGTAGAAGTTTGATCCTGACTGGCTCAAGGTTGACTCAGCCTTCCATCTTTCTGAGGTCAGTAAAATGAGGACCCAGATGTTGGGGACAATATTTTCTTAAATAGTTGTATTTTGACTTCTTTTTGTATTTATATATCCTGCTTTTGTATTTGAAGATGCTTTATGAATCTGGAGATACATCAGTTTGTAATATTAACATGAAATAAGATGGATTTTGAAGAAAAAACAATTTCCCATAAATCCAATTCAGTCATATGTATGGCATGAACAAAAATTAAATTATTTATAGGTTTTGTTTGCAGCATTGATCAGGTGTCTTAAAAGCAAGGAAGTATGACTAAAAGGATTCCAGCTAATCATTAGCTCAGTGGTTCCCAACCAGGG
>JAOYMU010000274.1:40115298-40125637 GCA_025802295.1 Psammodynastes pulverulentus
GCGACGGCTCGCGTGCCCGCACAAATGGCTCTGCGTGCCACCTGTGGCACGCGTGCCATAGGTTCGCCATCACTGGTTTAGAGTGTCAACATATTGTCCCCAAGAATCTGAGTCCTCATCTTACTGACAATGGAAGACTGAGTCAAGCTCGACCCCTGTCAGGATCGAACTCCAGACTGTGGGCAGAGTTTGCCTGCCCTGCTGCATTCTAACCACTGTGCCACAGGGGCTCATGAATGATTGAATTTATGCAGATTAAAATCTTAGTATATGATCTGAAACTTTTATTAGTATTTTCAATTTGCTTGAAAATGCTAATAAACAATATACCATGCATGTGAAAAGCAAATAACAGATAAAGTGATCCATTAACAGGATCTCGTTATAAAAATAATGTTCAATTTTGACATACATTTTAATGCTTACAATTGCAGTTCCTAGACATCCTTATAGAGAAATATACACATAATTTCTCTCTAACAAAAGCCAGGCTATACATTTGAAGTCAAATGTGTTTTTTAGTTTTTCATTTCCGCCCAGCAAAAATGTATCTTAGCAAGTAGAATGTTTATAATGGAATGTAATAAGGTAATGATTTTGACAAATTGCTATCTTTGGGAATGGAATCTATTCAATAAACTAGGCTGACAACTCGCTGAAAAAGAAAATATTTTTTTCCTCTTTTCCCTCCTTTTTTTCTAATAATTTTTGTTTACCCCAGGATATTGGTAAGTGATACAGAAACTGCGAAGAAATTTATTTGAGATCATTTGAAGAAAAAAAGTAACTTACTGTTATATACAATATATTTGTATTGGAGATGGGTTATCATTGCTTGTCCTGTTCTGTATTTTGGTACATTTCATCTGGAAGTTTTAGGTTTTGTTTAGTTTTTAAATTGTTTTTTAGGATATTTTTCTTTTGATTGCTTTTAATCCTCCCTTTCCATTCTTTTGCTTGTTTTTTGTTTATTGAGACCTTTATAATTTTTTTTCTTTACAGTTTTAAAAGTGTATAAAATAGTTAAATGATAATACATTAGTTTTTATGTATGGCAGGGGTTTTTGTTTGCTTGTTTGTCTTAACATGTTATAGCATATAATGAAAAAGACATGTTCTTCCAAAAGAAAATTACTTACATAATTACTTACTTAAATTAAGCAACTTGAGTACTAGGTATATTTGTTGTTGATTTATTTTTGTTCTGTGTTATTTTTAATAGGAATGATGTAGAACGATATGAGAAAAATCCTTTAGTTAAAGGAATTGCTAATAGAACTTATACTGGTAGAAATTTAAATCTGCTCAAAATGTAACAACTTAAATTAACTAATCTTAAGAATTTGTGGTGCATTATCAATTACTGATATTGAATAATAACTGGAAAAGGAGATGCTATTCCACAGTTATTTGTTTTGATGCTATTCCAGAATTATTTGGATTACTATCAGTACAGTACTTTTTTAAATAAAATAAATTGCTGAGGTGTATATTTATTGAAAATATTTCTATTGCCATTAATCTTAAAACATAACTCTGGATAATTCATAACAGATATTATCTGTTAATTAGAATGTTCTGATTCTTAATGTTCTTAAATGTGGAGCCCACCATATTAACATATCAGTTAATATTTTTAAATAATAACAGTTATAATTAAGATAACTTTAAGTCTATGATCTTAAGAAGATATTAATTTAGTCTTTTATGTTTATTGGTCACACCAGAGATTTTTTAAAAGGTTGAGATTATCAGCTTCAATGTGATGAAAGTATAAACTTGATGGTGAGGCACATATGATACCATATGGTTTTGTCCCATTATTATCATGTTTCAGTTTAATGTCCATAATGTGTAATATGATTTTGAAAATAATATTAGAGTTTAAAGATGTGAAAGTGATTGTATATGACAAACACCTGTGATTATCATTATACGATGAATTATGGGATTTACTGAGTATGGGTACAGCAAAAAAGAGTACCACTCTGGTTTCATTATATGTATTTTCTCTATTTGACTTAATATTGATTGACGTAAAGACTGGGCAATATTGTTCTTTTTTAATATATAAATTTTATTTTTATTCAAAGAAAGTTAAAATTTAAAACTCAAAAAGATTTTTTACAGAAACAAAAAAAAAAACACCCCAAACAAGACATTAAAAATGTGCATTAAGAGAAAGATACAAACACACATGCATATATTATCCTACCTAGTTCAATACTGGTAAATATATTGCAACAATATTACTTTCCCATTACTGGTGAAAAAGTCCAAATTTTTTAAAACTTCTAACTCTTATTTGCAAATTATTAATATTTTATTATTTTGTCTCGATAGACAAGATTTAATGTTGTGTTTTAAAACTGAGTTGTTTCTGTATATATCATAATATATTTCCCTTTTCCCCATTCTTTTCATGTTGTTTTTTAAATTTACTTTACCAATTTTTTCACCTTTCTAAACCACCCATCTTCCTGTTGTCTTTGTATAAAAATTCAATAGAAATAAATCACATGTGAAACCAGAAGCAGGCATATATTCTGTTCTGCATGCTTGATTCAAGAACAGACTACACTTTTCATTTAATTGCCATGCTCAATAGAATAAATATGGAGTTTAGTAGTCTTCATTCATTTGATAGTAGATTTTATAGTTTTTTTCAATTAAGGCCGATGGACATTTTAATAGTTTGAAAGAATAATTATTCCTTTTTTTAGGCATTGCTAGGTAAAACACATATTTACATAGACAATAGGTTAGATGAGTAAGCAAATGAAGGCAAAAAGCAATGGATATGTAATTAATGGGAAATGCCAAATTTATGTATAATATGTACCTCTTAGTGTGCATAATGGCTGAATTAGTGATAGGCAATGGAATAAACCCATACAAAGTTAACCAATTAGGTTTGTAGAAAATCAATTCAATAACACATAAACCAAATGATCAGCAAGAGATTCAATAGACCAATGAGGTAACTACTAAATAAGGTACGAAGAGACCTGGGTAAGCAATTTAATAAGCAATAAGTATATATCAGTCAGACAATTAGTTAACCAGTTAATTAGCCAAGCAGGAAATTAATTAGATTCTGGATCAATAGATTCATTTTAATTAAATGGTAAACCAAGCAGAGATCGCAGCAATTCAATAAGCAGTCAAGAAAGCAATATTTTAAATTAGGGACTGGAACATTTAGGCATTAGCAACAACAAAGTTTTCAATAAATCTGGAGCTCTAAAATAAAAATTGATTCTGTCCTGAATATATTTTTTCTTTTTCCTTTCTCTCTCTGTCTCTCTCTGTCTCTCTCTCTCTCTCTGTGTGTGTGTGTGTGTGTGTGTGTGAGAGAGAGAGAGAGAGAGAGAGAGAGAGAGAGAGAGACAGAGACAGAGACAGAGACAGAGAGACAGAGACAGAGAGACAGAGAGACAGAGAGAGAGACAGAGACAGAGACAGAGACAGACACAGACACAGAGAGACAGAGAGCAGAGAGGTATATATAAGACCCTGATTTGTGTGCTCTTAGATTTTATTAATTTAAAATAATGTTATCAACAGTGTGTGAAAAAGGAAGAAATTGATAAATTGTTAACTTCTGGGTAATATGTATGATATGTATGTGCAGTATGTATGTATGTATGTATGTATGTATGTATGTATGTATGTATGTATGTATGTATGTATCATCTAACTTTCCATGGGGGACATTGAAAGAAATGTTAATGCGCTGTCTCTGATTCTGTCCTGCATCTTAAGGTTACATTCCATTCTCAGGTAAGTTTCCGGCGTGACTTTAATTTATTCACTAGTTTTACTTAATAAGGTTCTTGTTGTAAACTGTGATATAAGCATGCTAATTTATTCTTGGTATGATAGATGATATAGAAACCTAATTAAAATAACAAAAAGAGAATCTGTGGACAAAGATTACAATCGCGTGCAAATACAACACTTAGATAAATTTGATCATTTATGGTTGTGCCATCATTAATTTAAGAGAAAGAGGTTTAAAAATATCTATTCATTTATTTAATCATTTGTTTGATTCTTTAATCTGGCTGCCTTGTACACCATTCCCAGTATCAGTAAAAGAGATTAGCTATTTTTAAAAATGAAACCTGATAATCAAGAGATTAGAGATGATTGCAATTTGTGTGCGTAGCATGTGCTATTGTATTTTTATTGTATGTGTGTTTTTATGTTAAGTGTTACATTCTATAATAAAAACACAAACCATCAATCTTAAGATTTAATTAGAATTTTTATTCAGTATCTCTTTTTTCATAAACTTTCTCACATTATCGACTTTTCGGGAAATAAAGAATATGAACATAGGAAGCAAACATATTAAATCAGTTCGCTCAATATTCTCTATACTGAGTATCAGTTATTGAAATTGAACACAGCAGGGATTAAACCCGGGATATCCAGCATGGGAAATAAAGGATCAGCCTTGTTCCTTTCTTTATCTTGGGAACATCAGGAAAGTGAAGTCTGTGCTGAGTAACTTCTTATAATAAATTTGGAAGTAAATATATGGATAGTAGATGAATAGATCTAACCATGATGTACAGTTCACTATACTTCCATATCATTGATGAGATACTTTTTAATTAATTTAATGTATTTTTTAATTACTTGAATTTTATACCACACAGATGCTGTTAAAATTGTGTATTTATTCTTGAACTTCAGACTATAGGTCTGGCTGGCTAGGCTACATATGTAAAATCAGTAATGATAATGGTAATGAAAATAATATAGATAATATTAATAACCCTAATGAGGCACTACCTTGATTTGGTTGGGGGGCTTGAATGCTCTGAGAAGATAAGAGCTATGCCAGAGGTTTAACCTTATTGGTCAGGTCTCATCAGAGGAAGAGCCAGGCAAATAGTATCTCTTCCATAAACAATGTGGTGAGATGTAATTTACCGAAACCATATTGGATTGATCATCATCCGAATCAACAAGAATTGTTCTTGAACATCTGGTAACAAAAGGATTACAAGACTCAGCTACAAGACTTAGTTGCTAACTAGGCAACAATGGCCAGTAGGTACAGGATTACTGATAGTCCAAGAGACAGATGGGCTAATTCTAAATGTACAATATCAACCCTTAAGAAACAAATGCTTACAAAACAAGAAATGAGAAGAAAACAACAGAGACAAAATGCTGCCTCTGTAAATAAGGTGAAAAAACAGTGGCTCTAGTAAGCTGCTGCAAGAAAATTTCACAGACTGACTACAACAACTGCAGGACAAAATAACAACAACTGTGATCAAAAGGTGGCATTCTAACCACTACCCAAGTGAAGCTTATAATAAAATCTAATAAACCCATTTATTATAAACCTAATAAACTCAACTTTATTACTTACTGTAATTGTATCAGTCCACTAACTCCACCTCCAAACAGAAAACATACTATATGAACTAATTTTACATTATTGTAATACTACAGAATTTTGCAAGTCTTGAAATACAAAGTCCCGGCTGCCACTTTTAACTTCTTGATCCATTAGGACAAATCCTTCCTTAATTTCTTTCTCTGACCATTAAGCCTCTGAGAGCTCCTGCCTCTCTTGTCTAATTGTTTCCTAGGCAACATCTCTTCCCCCACATTCCCCAAGGTAATTTACACATTCCATTACAATATGTCTCCTACATTTCTATGAGGCAGATCTTCTCCATATTAGTATCTGCCCTACAGACATCTTTTACCAAATTTGACTAGGTCAAATTTGACTAGTCTATTGAAAGGTTGTGAAGACCCAGTTGTAGTGGTGGGATGCTGCCGGTATAACAACCAATTCGGTGATTGCACGCTTCGTGTGCATGAACAGTGATGCAAAAATCCTTACCTGCTATGTTACTTTGGGGGAGTAACACAGCTGAAGAGCATTAATCTGTTCTTCCATGCTGATCAGCTGGGACAATAATGGTCAGTACAGCATAGGGGCAGGTGGGTTGGCCCACATGCTGATCAGAGCAAATTGGTTTGCTCCCAGCTGATCTTTGGAGCTAGGGGTTCACCTGAACTGATCCAAACTGGCAGAATCCCACCCTTGCCTGGTTGTTCCCATTGGCTGCATGTTGATGTGCTCATCCTGTGAGTTTTGATATGTGATGGATTCCCTGATTATCTGTTTTGCTGTTATGGTTTTGGCCTACGTTTGGGGTGTTTATTATACTTGTTATAGTTGTATGTAGCCAGAGAGACATTTTCTTAAGTTGACAATCATATAAATCCTTAAGTAACTTTGTTTTAATGGTCTGTATATCTTGGCTATATTCTGAAAGGCTTAAATACATCTCATCATAATGTTTCTATATAATTATTGAAGCAGATTATACATTGATAAAAACTGATAAGATTGTTTTAAAAAAACAAAGAGATATTAAAAATCCAAAGCCATTGATCTTTAGAACTGTACTGTTTTCTGAAATGGTGAAAAATAGTTAAATATATTCCAAATGTATAGTTAGTAACATATAGTATTTCCACAGCTGCACAATAATCCAGTTTTAAACAGCATCCAAGTTCTATAAATCTGCCTAATTATTCATGGCAGTTTCATTAATGGGCTTACAATAAATATACCAGACATGGCATAAACACATTAATAATATAACATTCCACTTAATAGCTTTTTCTCTTGGAAAGGAAGTTCAAGTTCTCAGCAGAGCTAACAAATCTTGTCATTGAATTAATTCATTACTGAAAGAAATGGATCTGATACCAATTGAAGGAACATATAATTTTGGTATCCAAAACCAAGGCACAATCTAAACTAAGTAATCTTTACTGTTCTTTATTGTTCTGCCCCTTTTCAGGTGTGGCTTGCATTGTAATCAGTGGTGGCATTCAAAAATTTTTACTACCGGTTCTGTGGGCATGGCTTGGTGGGCATGATGTGGCTTGGTGGGCATGGCTTGGTGGGTGTGGCAGGGGAAGGATACTGTCAAATCTCCATTCCCTCCCCACTCCACCAGTTACCACCAGTTCTCCGAACTACTCAAAATTTCTGCTACTGTTTCTCCAGAACTGGTCAGAACCTGCTGAATACTACTTCTGATTGTAATATAATGTTGCGTGTATCACTATAACCCTCCTTTGCTATCTCCTGCAGACTCCACTGTGGGAAAGGTAAAATTTGTTCCCTCTAATCAGCCAATTTCATTCAGGATCAAATACGTATTACATTTAGTAATTTATTGCAGTTCCTGGTGATTTTAACTGGTGTGGAAATAGAGAAGATTTGAACTGAATTAAATGTTTGCATACGATTTTAGGATGTTAAATATTTTTCTTCCCATTACAATAAATATACACTGTATACTCACAAAACTTAAGTTTTTATCTTCAGGATTTTAATTATAGCCTGGGGATATTAAAAAAAGAAGATAAAAGATAAGTTCCTATCCATAGATAAATTATGGAAGTTTATATGAAAAGACATATATAACACATAATGCAACTCTATATTTTAGTGCAAAACAATTCTATTTCTAAGACAACAATATTAGAATTATACAATAAAATAGCTAACAGAAAACAAAGCAGTTTTGCAGCATTGAATTAGGTGGAAGAAACTATCCCGACTTCTCTTTAAGTTAGAGAGGTTGTAATAAACTATGTTCCTCCAGTAGTATTACAACTCAAAACATTCCCAAGTAACATGATTTATTACAAGGAATTCTGGGAAATGTAGGTTTAGGTTCTCTAAATAATCGTGGAACAAATTCAAACAGAGTTTGAATAACAAATCACAATCCTTTTTTTCCTGTGACATGTTGCCATTATTGTAAGATTTATCTTTGGATTCCATACCTACATGTTATTATAGATAGCCCATATGAATAAAGCCTGGAATGAAGTTAAACAAAAGAATTTAAACACTTAGCAGCATTTGAAATATGTTGTGTTAATTGTAAAACAAATAAGTTCTTTAAAAAGGTGTTTTGTGATACAAGTCTCAAATAAGTTTATTCTGTGAAATAATATTTTAGGTAACAATGCTCGTGATAATTGCTCAATAATTTTGAAGCAGACCTGTTATTTAAAAGCCAGAGGAAAATCAAAACTTGGTCCAATGTTCTATATCTAATTTTATGACATTATTTTATAATTTCCAACATTTTTGTTATAGTATTCCATACTTAAATAGAATTCTTAATACCTTTACAATTAGACAAGGTGACTAAAAATTATAAGCTGTTGTTAGACATTACAGTAAGTGCTGAAGTATTTTATGAAAATATTCTTGCCACTATTAATCAGTCTTTATTCAGCTTGCTGAAGGATTTACTAGTTATTTTTGCTCTTCTCCTCTAAATATATATTGTGTTCAGTGGTGAGATGATGAGAGAAATCTAAATGCAAAAGTAATTTTGAAAAGGCAATGATACATGATAGAATTCCAATTTAAATTCACCATAATTTGCCTGGAAGAAATACAAAATGTATGACTAGGAAGAAAAGGTTTTCTCAAGTTTTTTGTTTTTATTTTTTGTTTTGTGGAATTAAATTCTTTATTGTCTCCCTGCCCACTCCACTTTAGACAATTTGTTAATGAATAGCTATCTTAAATATCATGAAAAGCTAATTAAAATCAGTTTTATATTATAGTAGTAATAACCAGAACAACAGTTCATGTAATTAAATTCACATGCTCTGGGATTATCTTTGGTATCTGGACAAAATAAAATTAAGGCAGACAATTAATTGAATTGCCCCTTATTTGATCTCATAGAAGGATAAACAACAAGGAAAGATCTTTTATAAAAAAAACCAGAAGCACTCCCTGTTTAGGCCTGTTTTTCACCTAGATTGTATATAGGTTATACTGTGGGTAAATAATCTGAAATTTTGACTTTTGTCTAAATAAAGAAAATGTGTTGTTACTTGAATGGGAGTCCTTCATATAGATATTAATAGCAATAGCACTTAGATTTATATACCACTTCACAGTGCTTTACAGTGCTCTCTAAGCAGTTTACAGAGTTAACATATTGCCCCCAACAATCTACCGATCTCAGAAGGATGGAAAGCTGAATAAACCTTGAGCCTAGTGAGATCTGAACTGCCAAATTGCAGGCAGCCGGTAGTCAGCAGAAGTAGCCTGCAGTACTGCACTCTAAACACTGCACCACCATGGCTCATAATGTTTTAGTCACCTCACACAGGCTACAATAATATTGTTTACATGAGGCTTGTTATCACTTGGAGATTTGCTTTGCAGTCAATTATTGGGATAACGAGTTGTTAAAAAAAATACGCTATCATTGGAGACAATAGAATTCTGCTAATACTAAAGGTGTACAGTGTGATCTAGAATGCATTACTAGAGCTATTGTGATTTTATTATGTTTACAGAGAAATCCCATTTTAAATGCTGAGTACTTCAAAAGTAAAGCTTGAAAGCTGGCAAGGCTGAGAAAGAAAGATCAATGTTGTGATTGTCTTCCTTTCTCTTCTCTTTTTTTCCTTCAAAAAAAAATTATTCCAATGAAAGAGAAAATAATTAGATGAACTCTACCTACTAAACATTTTACATTGGTTGTTCATTATTGTTATCACCATTAGATCTTCAATATTTCTCATGCTATGTCATATGATCCCATTCTTTGCTGATTCTTCTTTTTAGGCATTTCCATATTATCAGATTGCAAGGGGAAATCTGACATTAATTATTCACAATTCTAAAGTCAACGTTCTGTTTCTATAGATGGGAAATATGTGGCTTCAGATTTGTAGGATGTACATATTTATTCTTTAAAATCTGTTCTTAAGTCCAAAAGGAATATAATCAAAAGTTTTAGATACAATAGTAAATAATAAATATAAAATAATAACAAGAGAAGAAGCATTAAATTATTTAATTAATGTAGCCTGTTGTATGAATGTCAGAATTTGATACTGAGTTTTTGCAATTTTTACTTAAAACCTAATAATTAAGAAATAGCATACAGACCTATCACTAATATAATGCGTAGTCATTACAGAATTATTACACGATTATATTAGCAGTTCTTGAAAGGTGCAGTAACTTACAGAAGTATCCTGTAAACCAAAACAATACAATTGTCCTTCGCTTTTTGTAAAAAATTTCACTGTAATTTGTATTGTAGAAAATTTCATGTAGAAATTTCTTTCCTTTTAGCTGCTTATTCTTTTTTGGCTAAACATTCAATTTAGTTCCTTCCTCTTTGTTGCAATACGCTTGTACCTGTTACTGTAATATGCTACTTGTATGGTTTGGTTCAGGCTTGGTTAAATTGAGTAGGCCAGTGGCCGGCAAGCGAGGCCAAAGCCTAGGAAATGT
>JAOYMU010000274.1:40171868-40182448 GCA_025802295.1 Psammodynastes pulverulentus
CCTCCGAAAACCACGGAGCTGACCGGGATCCCTGCCAGGTCAGAGGTCGCAAAGGTACAACTCGATCCAGTGCCTCGCCGGCCCTCTTGTCCCAGACGGCTACCAATTCACTACTAATTGCATCATCTCAATAAATCCACCTTCCCCAAAGTTTCATTTTATTGGTTTTTATTGCTCATTTGTCTTCATTTTGGTGTTTGGATTTTTAGAGAAGTTTACATTAAGATTATACTTAAGGATGTGTGATGGCAAACATTTAGGAACACTGCTATAGTTTTACAACTCACCATCTCCATATGGTTGGTTTAGTGTAATTAGGAACTCCTTGTTGTAAGGAAAGTCTGTATATCTGTTGCTGCATGTGTATAAATTTCCCTTTTCAGATTTTATACCCTATGCACTATAGAAGTATCCGGAGAGGGGTGTGTCTGGAATAGGACCCATGTTTGAGTCTCATTTCCTGTTTTACAAAATAAATAATTATGCACTCAGGTTCTTATACAATTGCTATATAGTGATCTATGGTAAGCAAATATAGGCCGTTAGCTCATACTGAAAATTCCTGTGGTGCTCATGGTGCCTGTAACTGAATCTATCAGAAATTATGCATTGCTAGCATTAAAAGACCAGAAGTTAAGCAGATAATGCACATTATTATGTGCTGCCAGAGTTGGATTGCTACTTTTGGAGACTATGTAGATGATAGACCTACATCAATTTCTGCAAACAGTCCTACTTTATTTTAACTATAGCAAAGCATCTAAAAGTAGTATGCTGATATATACATTTAATTTCCAAACGGTCTTCTGTTTAAAGATGTATTTATTCAGTTTGTGTCACACTTCATCTATCATTAATTAATTGCTCTCTGTCTACTAATCTCCTTGGTGGCCACTGTCTTGCCAGTTCTTATTTTATCCGAGGACAAACAAGATTGGAGATACTTTACAATGAACAGCATTCAGGAAAAGTAAGTACCGGTAATTCATAGATTTTGTTCTGTTTTGGAGGCAAAAGTCACAATAAATCTATAACATATTACACAGTTTAATTAAAGAATTTGAAAAATAGCAGAAATGTTCCAGCAACATTGCTGGAATAGTTAAGAAAAGATTAAACTTTATGGGCCGAAAGCCATGAAGATAGTGAAACTGTTTGACAATATTAATCCCAAATGAAGCTATTTTAACGCAAAAGGATGCACAGTAAAAAATATTGCCTAGCTATCCCTCAGTGAAGCAAGAGTTGCCTATTTAAAGGTATGCCCAAAATTGAAAGAGATCAAGAGGAAACCCTGAGAATAGAAAATGTCATTTCTCCAATGCCTTATATCACAAAGCATGATGATGTGTCCTAAAATTTGTGGTTTATAAAGTTACAGTCCCTTCTATGCTAAATGTTGTTGGATTATATTTCAAAACCCCAAGACATAGCCTCTGTTTTCTGGGAAAAAAATATGAACCTCTTAATACTCATATAATATCTGGATTGAAAAATATCATTTATCTACCCAGTGGTGGGATTCAAAATTTTTTACTACTGGTTCTGTGGGCGTGGATTGGTGGGCGTGGATTGGTCTTCATGTGACTGGGTGGGCATGGCTGGGTGGTCATGTGCCTGGGTGGGCATGGCCACCCCGTGTCCTGTTTTGGGCCTGGTAGGTCTCCCTGCAGCCCCCTGGGAGCCAAAATGAGGTGTGTGGGGACTCCTGGAAGGGGCAGGCAGGGGCAGGGCCAGCCAGAACTGGCCCAAACTGGCTGAATCCCACCACTGTAACTACCCAATGATAGCAAAGAGTTTGAATTTTTTATTTTGCAACCTAGTACTGATTGTATACATTTATTCAAGAAATTTTGTCTCTAGTGATAAAAGAATTGGGATCAATTACAGATTAGATCAAAAAAATTCAAAGTTTTCTATAAGATATAAAAGTTCTAGACAATGGTCTTCTATTGCTCCAATCAGTCCCAATTTAAGTGCAATAAGACAACAATTGCAAAAGCCATAAACAAGATTAGGTTCATATTATTTGCCTCTGTGCATAATATTTTCTGCCAACTATTTACCACAAATAGGTTGTGAAAGTGTAATAACTGTAGATGTTTTGACCAGAGATTTTCCAATAAAAAGGTATTACTAAATCCTATTTTTTTCATCTCTGACTTACTTTACTAATGCCTAATATTACAGAGTCCATCATAATAAATCAGTTACATGTACATCACTATTTTCATTTTATTTTGAAAAGAAATTGTGAACAGTTGATTTTGTATGATTTTCATTTTTAAAGCAAAATTCTACTTCTTACAAAATCAAATCTTAAGGAAGACATGAACCTTAACAAAAATTGACTGAATTCTTTGTTTGAAGGTTTTAAAAAATAACCTCTTTCCCACATGTTCCCTACCAAATCATGCTGTCTCAAACATATATAAATATGTTTTGATAAAATCAAAATGAGTGAACAGTGCAAAAAATGTAATCTGACTTGGTATGGACTTGTAGAGAATAGGAATTAGTACTGAATTGCAAAACAAATAAATGAAGGAAGAGTGAATGAATTAAAAGGAAGGGAAGATTAAGAAATTCATAGTTGGGTAGAATTGATAAGATTCTGAAAAGAACAGAAGTGAGGTGTTTAATGGAAAAAAGGCACTCTGTGAAGCAATGTTCAGTGTGAATATGTTCAAAGCAAGGTAATTTGCAAGGACAGAAAGGTCTGGAGTGGGATTGTGAATGACACTGGCGTAAATCAATTTTATGTATTCTTCTCTTTTTCTTATCTCACACTTTTCATTTATTTGTTTTAGTATTTCTTTCTGAGTAGCACATAATGTTATTTACACAAAAGGGGAATATTTATGTATGCATGGGACACATATTTCAACTGAGAGCCAGGGAAAATATATATTGACGCTCGTTTCCTAATCATGCGATTAAATTCTAAAAAGAAAGATTCAAAATAAATGCATCTTAGTGTGATGAAAGTCACTGCATCTGAATATCATCAGATGGAAACTCTCCTTTGTAGAAAATAAAGAAAAAAATTAGCAGAGCGTTAATTAATTTTGGAGTGACCATGAGCTGTTAAATGAACACAGGTGGTATTCCTCAGGGAAGCCGTTTGTAATAGACTTTAAATTAGTAAGAGGGAAGCATCAGCTTTAAATACTTTTGAAATCTCACAAGTGTGAAAGACTTCATACATCATAACTAAAATAATGGGAGGTGATTAATAATTGTCCTTTCCCTAAATGAGTTGCCAGATGCATTGACTCTCAGGTGTAAAAATAAGATTAATCCAGAAAAATTTGACTATCCCAAATGCATTTATCCATGATTAACCCATGAATACCCAGATATTACTTTGGAAGAAGTGCTTAGCCCCCAATCCCCTTGACCACAATTATCCACCAGTATATATCTAAATGTATAGCCAATTTTGTAACTGTCAAGTCTGTTATACATTTATGAACAAATACTAGCTTTTGGTTCACTCACACAAGAGTACGTGGAAAAGGGGCTACTTCAGATAAACTGATAATTGTACAGTAAATAGAAAAAAATGGTAAGGAAAAAGCCTGAATACAAGACATAGTGAAAAGAAAAGTGAGAATCCTTTGGCCATCTCTTAATTCTTTGTTTATAAGAAGTAGCAACATTTTCAAATTTACATAATTAATTCCAAATTAATATTCAATTAAATTGGCTTTTTCTACCGATAATTAAAAAATAACATAAGCATGAGGAAAAGGGTCTTACAGTATACATTTTTTTTTTGGCATCATTGCAATTGTTAAACTTTATCATGGTGGTATAAAGAACACTGATTGGCTGCCAACCGTTATAGAAAGGCTACCATTTTACCCAAATAAATAAATAACACATTATGCTTTCAGTGTAGTTTAGAATAAGAGACTTGTTAAAGATACTCAGATACTAATTTTAGAGCTTTTTAGGATGCTGCTTTTAAAACTTTATCATGATAATAGTAATAATTGGACAACCTATACCCACTGAGTCAGCCTTTCAGAGATATTTCCTTACCTAAACAGAGAAACAGAATGACAGGGGCAGGAAAAAAAGCAGTGGGACCAGGAGCTATTTCCAACTACCTGTCAGTATGAGCACAGCTGACCTCCCTATAGCAGCTGTTGGGGACATCAATCTACCTAACCGCCAGGAGCTGAAGAAGGGGCTGGTCTACCTGGTCACCAGAGGGCTATGGTGGGACTGGTTTACTGAACCTCCAATTAGCAGCGTGATAGTGCAGCAGCACTGAAGCAACCACATATTTCCTAAATTTCCATCCCATATTTGACACTATCAAAAGCTAGTGAGAGATCAGGGACCACAGTCTCCTCCCCATCCTTCTCCTCTTTTATACTTTTACAGCTAGAAGGAAGGTATTTTAATTAGGCACAAAGCTTCTCAATATCTGTGGGACAGCAAATCTTATTTTAGCCCATAGACAATTTTTTTTTTAACTTGAAACAATTTTTAACTTTACCAGGATAACTCTCTCTGCCAGACCCTTGATTTATTTTTTAGGACTGCCAATAAACTAATTATTAGTTTTATCTTTGACGTGCCCCTGTCATAGCCATTCTAGCAGCAGTGGTGGGTGCTATAAGTCATAAAGACACAAAAGCTATGACCACATGCAATGATATCCACTATTGCCTCCTCTGATACCCTCCTATATGTTCATTTAGTCTAGCAGAAATAAAGAAAACGTATCTGCAAGAAGTTCTACAAATCATCAGTTCATTAAACATATGTGTGTGTGTATAAATGAATAACTTCAAAAACAAGTAAACATGCATTAAGCCTGGGATGAAAGTTTCATTGTAAGATAGCTCTTAGCTTTTAGATAGCATATTGAAATAGAATGAGAAAATGTTATTTTCCAGGCAGAATTTAAATAAAGGCTATTGAGATTCTTTGTAAAGGTTATTACAATACTTATATTTGGCATTTCTTTCCTTGGTGCTACTTTATTTCCTAGGGGTGTGAGTGAACAATAGAAAACAAAATTGAAATAGCATTCCAATCCGAGTTTAAAAGAATAGAATAGAAAGAATGGAATGAGGGATTGGAGCTTGCTATAGGGCATCCTAAGAGGGTGATTAAACTGCAGATTTTTTTGTTTTGTTTTGATTGTTTTACTGTTTGATTGTTTTATGGTTATGTTTTATAGTTTCTGGTTTTATTGCTATTGTGAGTTGCCCAGAGTTGTTTAAGATGGGTGGCCATACAAATCAAGGAAAGAAGGAAGGAAGGAAGGAAGGAAGGAAGGAAGGAAGGAAGAAGAATAGTTCCCTCTTGTTAATCATAAGAGGTGCCTCTGGTAACACTGAATTAGTGTATGAGTTCTGAGTTCATAAACTCAAAAATAGCACTAAAAATAGCATATAAATTCAGTTTGGAACTTGGATGGATGAACCTAATTCTTAAGGAAGGGTGAATGGCTAAAATGAAACTGATAGGTTGAGATAATGCAAAAATACTCTTAATCTGAAGAAGATAGCTAAAATGAGGAAGGAGAGTATCAACAACAGAACTAATAGTTAGACAGGGAATTAGGTATGGCCTCATTCATGATTTCATTCTGGATAAGGAAGTTGACTTGGCTTATATAACAAACTAGAGAGATGAATTAAGTGTGAGATGTATTTTTATATTGTATCTTAAAATCTGTTAGTTGTCCAAAATCCCATTTATTCAATAGCATACCCATGCCAGAATTCCAGGCAGAGATTTTCCTTATATTAAACATTTGTACTTTGTATAGAAATAAAGGAGAACCTATGAATTCTGCCAGGTGCTGAATATCTAACTAATCTTACAGATTCCTGGCTAAAATGACCAAATTTAATTAAACTTAGAATTGCTAGACTACGGTATTTATTCCTAGACCTAATTTTCTGGGCCAGTTTAGAGGCTTATAGCACTCATGAAAATAAATTAATCTCAGGAACTGCACATGTGTGGTCTGTTGTCCTGACTCAGATGGAGTTCAATGGAGAATATCCTTGTTGCAATCCCATTGTCATAAACAGACCACTATCTAGTAAAGACTGAATTTACAGTTACTAAGCATAGCCACAGGGATGGAGGCTGATCCATCCAAAAAGGCAGTTGAATTCAGTGGCTTTCCTAGAAGAATGAAAATTTGTAGATTCTACAGGCAATCTTGTCAATACTTTGGTTAAATCCAAGAGTAAGGAACTTACTTAACATAATTTCCACTAACCATCCTCTCTGAACTATTTCAAATTCAGGTCAGGCTCATGATCTACAGACAAATTCGATAAGGTGACAATGGGAATAGCTTGAATATAGATGGCAGAAAGAAGACTTCCCAGATTGTCATATGACACAATAATAAAGCTTGTTTTGAGCCTATTCTGTAACTGATCCACAGAAAAAAGATAGCACATCTCTGCTTATGACCACATTTATGAGATGTGGCTGCAGGCTACTTCTTCTGACTGTCAACTGCCAGCAGTCCAGCAGCTCGAGTCTCACTGGCTCAAGGTTGACTCAGCCTTCCATCCTTCCAAGGTCGGTAAAATGAGAACCCAGATTGCTGGGGGCAATATGCTGACACTGTAAACCACTTAGTGATGGCTATAAAGCACTGTAAAGCAATATATAAGTCTAAGTGCTATTGCTATTGCTATTTGTAGACTCTCATGGAGCTGAGTTATTTTTACGTTTTTAAATCTCCTGCCAATTGGTACTTTAATATTAGCTTAATATAACAGTTTACTTCTCAGTAATCTTTGCAGCAGGTACACAAATAAAGAAATGCATTTCTACATACCCAGATACATATACATAAAAGATCCAATGACATTGTCTGAACATAATTCTATTGTACCTATAGCAATATTTTGCAGCACTTTTTAGAATTGAAAGTCTGAAAAAGAACTAATTGTGGCCATGAAGGCCTGATTCATAACTTTGGCAACCAATAAATTATTTAAATAATTAAATATCCTTATTTCTTATTTTAACATGCTGAAAAATATAGAGCCGTATAGAAATATTCAGTTTGCCTCAGTCAAGTCAAAATGTCTTTGGTGAATAATTTGGTGAATAAAGTGAATAATTACAGTGTATTGATGTGGACAATCAGAATCAGAAAACTGAGCTATAGGTATTTCTCAATACAGTTAGATTAGTTAGGAAACAAGCTATTATGTAACAGCACATCAATGAAGATAAATACTAGTATGAAAGACAAACATACAAGTTCAAAATAGAGCTGTTGTATTTATTTTGAAGAAAAAAATAAGGATGATTTGAAATGAGTTATGTATGGATTTTCTATACCAGTTTTCTGCCAAAACGTGCTTTGCTCTTCGCTGCTACTTGTTACTGTAGCTTCCAAGTAGAAACGCAGAAACAATTTTCAGCAGAAAGCTTTGTGCAGCCTAATTCAAATTCATAGCACATTCTTGATCAGAAACTGAAGATTTAGTCCTATAGGTCTTTTTTTTTTCTTCAAAATAAATGTCATACATTTTTAAAAGCATAAAGACAGAGACATTTTGATCTCAAGGCACCCTACCCTTGAAAGGTGGGAAAGAGTTTCTCTTTGGTTTCTCTCTTTCATTTTCTAGGGTACGTAGTTTTCACATTCACTTGTTTTATCTCTAGGATATACACATTATTCTGGAATTCAGTATTGTGCTTCTTATATTGATGAGATGTACCCAGAGCGCTAGTAAGTCTGCTTTATATTTTTATGAGATTTAAGGATGGAAAGTTTAATACAGATCTATTCAGTATTTTCCTATCCATAGTAGCAGTTAAACTTTAAAGTGGAATGCAAGAGCCATTTTTTCCACATCCTTATCCCCTAAATACCTAGCTGTTCTTTTGTTTGTTACATTTATAATTCACCCATCTTGTACCAAATTCTGGATAGTTCCCACCCACGAATTAAAACAACATAAAAATATTAAAAATTATTAAATTCACAAACATTAAAAACAAAAATATGGTGTGAAGTCAAGCTTCTGACATGCAGTCACTTCATTCTACTCTAGCACTTGGGAGAAAAGCCAGATCTTCTGTGCTTTTTGGAAGGGTAGGAAGATAGAGGCCTGCTAAATTTAGGGGGGGAGAGTATTCCAAAGGGCAGGGGTTCCCATAGAAAGTTATTTTCCAAACTTTTAGAACTCTAACTATTCAGTATAAGAATATGAAGAGTCCTTTGAATAAAAGATAGCTGGTGCCATGAGGATCTAGGACAATGAAACTTATCTATGTGCCAACCCTTACCTTTTCTCATTTTATCTACAATCATATGCAGACAAATGAAATTCCTACAGAACTTTTAAGCAGAATGGTTCATCAGTTCTCAGAATGTTTCTTTAAGCAGAATGGTTATCAGTTCTTAATATGTCCCAGATGTAGATTCAGATGACAAGATAATAATTAATGCAAACGTATGTCTACTAAAGTATATGCAAACTACATCTGTTTCTCAATTTATGTAAAAATATCAAGAAATATCCAAAGTATCATTGTGCAAAAAAACCTTAGGATTCCATACAGTCATTTCATTTTAAAGTTATTTAAGGCTTTTCATTTCCTTCTTTGATTCATTATCTGATTAAAAGTTAACTTCTATTTTATGGCTATTGTTTCTAGCTTCCCTGCACTTTTATTAGCCATGGTTTTTAATTAAATTTCTTATTACTGCAATATACAAACAGAAAATATATTAATATGTCTCCATCCAGGGCTGATAAAATGTCTATCCAAAGAGAAAAATTCTACAAAAAATATTTTCTGAATATGTATTCAAAGTTAATACATTAATTTTCAGCAGGGTTTCATTTATCTCTCCAGTACCAGCAGCAATAAATGAATAGTGCAAGTTATATTTATGTTTTGTTGAAGTGAAAAAAGAGAAAATCTATTGAGCCCAAACCTGATAATATGATTGTCAACTATGCTATTAATTTCAACAATAACAAGTAATTTAGAATTATGAGTTGTCATACCCTGAAGTTCACAGGCACATCTAACTTGAGAAAACATGTATTTTTGGAAGCAGTAGTAAAGCTATTGTTTTAGTATCTTCCAGATTAAATATATATTATTTCTACAAGTATAGGTAACACAGCATTTTGGCTTTATAATATTGATAATACCCAGAATGTTACATTATTCTTAATGTCTGATTGTTTTGTAATGTTATAACGGTTTATAAAAGGAAGGGTCATTTTACTTCATATCATGTATCCCAGATTTTAGTTATTAGTATAATAGAATTTTCTCCAAATATAAGATTTTGTCTCAAATGCATGAAAAGCAGTGAAAGTAAGAAATATTTTCCAAACTATATAATAGAAAGGAGAATGCATTCAGTCACATATTGAATTTTGAACTTTAATTTCAAGAAATGGAAAACCAGATAAGAGGTACTACTTTGATACCAACATTTCCAGATTCTTATGAGAATGATTGGTTTTACCCAATTTTTGGACTGATGTTGACATGTTATAACTCAAGGATAAGAAATTTTGGGATGCGTGATTTTGCTAGTTCAAAAAGATAAAAACATATTTTGGTGGCATTGTAGACTGTAGCACTGAGACTGCTCAATCTTTTTTTTTTTTTTTGCCTATTTCCCTCTGCTGGTGCAATTGCATTGTTTTTGATATATAGAACAGCAAAGAGATAACTCTTTTGCAATCCTTTCTTCTCCAATCTCTACTCTGCAATGGAGGGGTTGGAAGAAAAAACTACAGGTCATGCACAAGATAATGCATACTAACTGTAATGGTAATCATGTGATATGAAGGTCATAAAGACTCATAAATTTGCTGAAAGTTTTTCAGCAATATTGTAACTTTAAATGGTTGCTGAACAATTGTTGGTAAGTCATGACTACCTGTAAAGGGAATAGTCTGCTTCTCATAGCTGAAATATATCTTACACATTTCTAATTATAGTGTATATGGCATTTCCCCCTGCATTTTAGAACAATTATTTGTCATCACCTAGATTTTGTGATTCGGTACCTCTCAGATCAAGTCCTTTGATTGTAAAGCAAAGTCACCAAAGAGTCAATTGTGCAGCAAACTCCATTTAATAATTCAGCAAGGAACCTGGCTAAGCCGTAAACATGGCAAAAGACAGCATTAGGTTTAACTCCCACCCAGCACTGTATTTATATGTGTGCCCCACTCCAATCACAGTAGAGCCCCAACCAAATAACCCTAATCACATCACACCCCTCCCCTATTAACCCCACGTTATGAATTAGTGGCAATACCCATGTGCAGTAACCCACAGTCCATCCATGTGCAGCACCACCTAGCCCATCCTCTATACCCATCCACATACATGACCCCCCCATGGCATGAGTATATAGCAAGTGTGTTAAGAGCAGAAGTGATTAGCTGCAAGATGGGGAAGTATCAGAGTCGCCTCCTCTCGACATCATCTGAGGGAGCTCCCACTATGTCAGTGATGGCTAACCTTTTTCTTCTGGCGTGCCAAAAGCGTGTGCGCGCGCCGGCACCCACAATGCAACGTGCCCAGCCCCTGCGCAT
>JAOYMU010000274.1:40562221-40573899 GCA_025802295.1 Psammodynastes pulverulentus
AATGTTATATTTTTACTGCTGGCTGTTTCACCGCCCTGAGTCCTATCGGGAGAAGGGCGGTATAAAAATACAATAAACAAACAAACAAACAAACAAACAAATAAATAAATAAATAATTGGATTATTAAAAAAAATACAGTAGGTCGCAAAAATGGAAGCTTCTGCAGTCCTCTAAAACAGCAGTCTCCAAGCTTTATAGCTTGGCAGCCCAGTGGCGGGAGAGGAACCTGCAAGTGGTGGGCTGGAATGTGTGTGCACATCCACACCAGCCCATTGCTTAGGCAATTTGAATTGTGTACCAGCCCACCACTCATGCAATTCGAACTTGCGAGTGCCGGCCCGCCACTCATTTTGAACTGTGCATGCATGCCAGCCCGCCACTTGGGTAAGTCAAGCTACGCCAGCCTGCCACTTGCGTAAGTCAAAATGCATGAGTGCAAGGCAGCCGTTCACATGGTCCAGGTTCCAAACAGGCCACAGCCTTGTAGTGAGCCGCAGCCGGGGGTTGGGGACCCTTGCTCTAAAGATACAATGCATTTACAAATCAATCATACTTTCAAAATTGTTACTTTATAAAGTCACACATTCAAAATAAAAACTCCTAACATCATTTTTTCCTTCTACAAAGCCTATAATTTACTTCTTAAATTAACAAATCTGTTATTCACTTATTATACTTATTTAGGGACTTAAAGATCAATACCATTAGTCTTTTGTTATAAATGTCCCAGTATCATATTTTCTATTATCAGTAACTTCCATATTTGAGATTCTATAATTTCTCCAGTACACTTACTTTTGATATTGCCCAATTTGATACCATTAAGAAATATGATATGCTATATAATATGAAATATATTATTATTCATGGAGAAGAGATATTTCAGATTTTTTTAACGTCTGGGACATTATAATCAATGATAAATTTTAAAATTGTATTTAAAGGACAATAAGTTTACAAAGATAGATAGCTTACTTTTACTAGAATAACGTAATTTAAATTCAAGTGTATATTACTTTGAGATAAATGGCTCCATGGTCTATGCACTCCTGCTTGTGAATAAATTCCTAGTTACATTCATATAATCTATGATTATTTGAATCCCTTACTTTAGGGGGCACAGCCTGTAGAGCTGTAATATAGTTTTCCAAGGCAACACGGCGGCGGTCATTGAGCATGGCTTCAACTCGGGCCATATGAGTCTCTACTAGCTGCTGTCTCTCATTTGCAGCTTCTTGTTCCAAGGATTCCACCTTCTCTTGGAAATGCTATTGGAAAAAAAAATAAGTATTACAGCTAGAATAATTGTAATAATATAAGCAACAATAAATTTGAAACATAAAGTAAACATTCTGAAAATGACTTGGAATTGTGTTATCTTCACTGGGATCTTCTGGAATTTTCTGAATTTTTATTGTTTATCGCCAATCTTTCCAATGTGGTTAGATGTCTCTCCTGATTCTGAAAATTGTAGCAAAAAGTGATACCATCCAGTGATCCAAGTTTAAATGTACCATATATATCTAAAGAAAAAATTCAACTTTTAATGTATTGATAAAATTACAGTACTATTTTTTCCAAAAACGGAGGTTATACAACATATCACATATTCCAATAAGTTTAATATACTTCTGAGATCAGCAAGCCTTAGCAAAACTGAAAGCACTCATGAAAAAGTAGGTGTGCATTTCTATCTCAATTACATCTCTCTTCTCATATTGTCAAATTAACTTCAGGCATATTCCCAGGGGGGAAAACTGTGATACTAACTATAGTCCAGTGATTTATATTTTCTTTATATTCCATGGAGTACAAAGCACAAGCACACTAGGTGATGATTATGGTTATTTTCTCTTACCTATCCTATTAAGTACATAAGGATAGACTACATGATTTGCTGAAAGTCATTGAGTAATTTAAGGTCTTGGGGGTAGGGGAGTATATATTCTATTCTTTAAGAGGATTTGGCTGTTCTCTTCATAAATTGAGGAGAATCAGCTATCTGCTTTCCATACATAATTTAAATTACACTGTATACAATTTTACCCATTTGCTGGAAAAAATAATTGTACCTTAATTGTTTTAGAAATAAAATTATTACTGACTTTAATAACAAGGATCAATAATAACAAAAAAGAGTGGGTTTATTTCATTCTATTATTCAAAAAGAGCTATTACTGTACTATTAAAACTATATACATGAAAAGAACACTAAGCAATAGAAACGAAAACAAACATTTAAATTATAAACGTTAAAATTATAAATCTAGATAATTACATGTCATGAAATGGACAGTTTTTAATATAATGGTATAGGTCAGGGTTTCCCAACCCCCGGGATGTGGCCCACGACTGGACCTTGAGCTCTTCGGAACACAGTCTTAGAAGTGGCAGGCAAGAGCATGTCCTTGATTTGCAACCACAATTGATATCAAAATTTGTGTTGTTAAGCGAGATATTTGTTAAATGAGTTTTGCCCCATTTTACAACCTTGCTTGCCACAGTTGTTAAGCAAATCACTGCAGTTATTAAATTAGTAACATGATTGTAAAGTGAATCAGGCTTCAGATACCACAACTATATAAATATGAACCACTTGACAAGCATCTGGATGTAAATCATGTGACCATGGGGATACTGCAACGGTCATAAGTGTGAAACATGGTAACCTTTTTCAGTGCCGTTGTAACTTCAGTCACTAAATGAACTGTTGTAAGTCAAGGACTACCTTATAGGCCCTTATAGTATACAACCTATTCTATGAAGGCACGCTTTCCAGATGCATATTCAGTCTAGCTTCTGGGATATCTCTTACAAACTCTGTGCCATCAAGATATGTTAGTGTTATACTGTAACATACCTGAAGAATAGGGATTGCAAACTCCTTCCCCTACCCAGGAGCAGCCACACACCTGCCTGCTGGGAAGGGAAGGGGGGAGAGGAGGAAGGGAGATTTTCCATGCTCCTATCATTCTCACCATTCTCACAAGGAAATTCAATGGGGAAGCTGGCAGAAAAAGTCACTACTGCTCCCTCTTCTTTTGCCTGCCCATGGTCATTCTGCGTCTCTGTTTAGATAAGGAAATATCTCTGAAATAATGATCCAGTGGGGAATGAATTATGTAGTGGTTATTAAGTGTATGTAAACACACAATGTATACAATCTATTATAAGCTTTGTGGGCAAAATAAATAAAAACAGTAATGCTGTTAAGTCTGTTACACAAAACTCAATCATACCACAGTCTTGTTTTTTTACTATACAATCCTAAATTAGCTTTTTCTTTTTTACCTGAATGACAGCCTTTTTATCAGCCTTCGGCAAATTTTTTGCTTGATGTTCTGCCTCTTCCCATTCCCTCATGACCTGTGCAAATAAACCAAAAATGAACAAATACTGTTCTGTGTAAAATGGTTTCAAAGGTTTACTGCTTGGAAAAGTTTTTTTCTTCAATTGTAGTATAGAGTGCTATAAAAGTTGAATAGTGGAAATTATTCACATTCCAAAGAGCCACTCAGTGTTCAGTCTAGGAACAGTCTAGGTTTGCTATTAACATCAAGCCAGAAAGTAAAAACAGTTCACATTTAAGAATGATTGTATAGATACAAAGACTGGAAGGCAAACACTAAATTCATAAATACCATATTTTTCGGACTATAAGATGCACCAGAGTATAAGACGCACCTTAGTTTGGGGGGAGGAATACAAGAAAAAAAATCCTACCTCAGCTTCTGCCTCCCAGCAATTTGCCTCCTTGCAGCAAGCAGCCTGTTTCAGTTTCACTTTCCGTTTCAGCACAGCCTAATTAGCACGGCCTCCAGAAGATCAGCTGTTTCAGAATGCAGGCTATAGCCTATTGGCAATCCCTGCAGTCTGAAACAGCAGATGTTCAGAGCCCAATCCAAACAACCATCAGTTGCTTGTGGTAATTAGGCTGTGCTGAAGCTGAAATAGTCTTTTTGCTGCTTGCTCCAAGGAGACAAATTGCTGGTGGGTGGGGCTTCTGCAACATTCGGTGTATAAGACGCACCCAAATTTTCAGCTATTTTTGAGGGTAGAAAAAGTGTGTCTTATACTCCAAAAAGTACGGTACTTTACAGTAAATAATCACTACAAAATTATGCAAATTAGTAGATTATGAATATAGCTGATTAGTTAAATATACACAACAAAATGTGCTTCCTTGCTGTCAAGAGATAATGTATTGTATGTTTGGGAAAGTATTTATGCAGAAGACATTTCCACTGTTTTTCTGAAGGTCTTATTTAAAACTGTAGAGCGAGGCTGGACAAACTTTAGGCTTACAGGACGTGGTTGTGTTCTCAGTTAAAATACTGAAGTCAACCAACCAGCCAACTGAAAAATACATAGGATGTCAATTAATTTTTAACAATTAAGAAATACGTTTCCTCACCCCAGAGACTTATTTAGAACCAAATTCACAAGTTTTTTGATTGAAAATATACTTGTTTTCCCCTAATACTGAACTAAACACTAACTGCGTTTATTCAAAGGGATCATGTATGTCATTTTTACATATTTTAAACAATAATCCAGTTTACAAGTGAACATATCTATCGAATCCATGTAAAAAAAACCATTTATTAGAAACATAATTTAAAGCTAAATATTTGTGTACCTTCACCCAACCCAGAAGAAAAAAATCAGAAACAAATATTTTACTTCTGATGTATACTTTTTATATCCCTAGCATACATCACAGCAGAGAAAATATGGATCTTTTTCCTGTTTTGCCTGCCAATCAGTTTCATACATAAATTGATTACATCCACTTATTTTGGCTATTTCATGCTCCCCCCCCCCTTGCTGAATGGATTACAGTCATTGACAGATAGTTGACAGTTACCTCTGCAAATTTATGTATCCATTTTATATTCAAAAAGATATTGTTATCAACCAATTACAATGGCGGGTGGGGGGGAGGACTTTTTGGACACAAGATTTAAACATTAGTGGCCAGCCCCCCTCCCCCAAAGAGTGATGAGAATATAATCCGTGAAATCCTTTATCATAGCTCTATTCATTTACAATGGTTCTACAAAAAGTGTAAATCTTTAGCAGGCCAGCTTCTCTTTGAAAGTTATGAATGTTCACTCTAAAGCTGAATTGAAACTACACTGATTGTATTTTGAGTATATAAGCATTGGGGAAAAAAGTTTGATGCACCATATCCTCAATTTATGAAATGAAAAGTGAATGCTTCTTTAAATTCAAGAAGAGTGTACTATTGCATGAATAGGCTTGCAGTTTTTTTAAAACACTTGTGGCACAGGGGAGTAAGCAACTGGAGGGGGGGGAATGAGAGGATAAATTAAATAATCAGAGAATTTCATTAAGGTTTAGGAAATGGGAACACTAGATTATAGTGGATAGCTAAATCAAGTTTGCATTACAAAAACCAATTAATATGACTCATCTGTGGTTTACCTGAGACATTCTTTCACGATGCTTCGCTTCTAGTCTCTCTTTTGCTTTTTGGAAATGGGAATGTTCATTCTCATCGCCAGGTGTTTCCAGGTACTTGTCAACAGCATCTGGAGTGCTGGCAGCTGTGGTAGGTACTAGAAACAGGAATTTACAAAAGAAAGCAAAGATTTCTTTTAAAAGGACTTATGAAATCCTACATTGTAAGCAACCAGCTAGTAGAGGAACAAATACAGAAATAATGTATTTCAAGAAAATATGTCTGCATTTCAGAGAAGATGCATATAAACACAACAGGAAAGCATGAAAGTTTCAGGTTATTTCAAAAGAAGCAGTGAAAGGAAACTAGGATTTTAAAACATTTTTTTTTAATTTGGGAAAGCAAACAAGTATATAATTACATATGCAGTTTTAATTCCTGGGCAAATTTGTCTTGTACCCTGTTCCTACACACGACACATTTTAAAAACCCACTTTATGACTACACTCAAACATTATTTTATTATTAGCTACAACTAACAAGACAGGAGGTAGGAATAGCATATGAGACAGACAGGGAGAGAACACTAAACTTGATCTATGCAGTTCTCCAAAGCTTTGATTGCCAGAAAAAGCTCACAAACATATGGTAATAGCATAATGTATGTTAAAAATTCATCATTGTACAAACACAATCTTTCTTGCTAATTATTGCAGGCTTCCTTAGCCTTGCCTTCAATTTGGAAACTGAAGAAATTATTACACAGGAAACCAAGACAATTTATCTGTTCATCTAGGCCAGAATTATTTTGACTCTCAAATGGCTTTTCAGGTTCTTTAGTTGAAGTCGCCCATATAATCATTAACATGATTTTTTTTGGGTGCCATGATTGAAATAAAGCAAATCTTTCACTATGCGGTTGGTCTTTCCCCATTTAAAAAACAAAATTAACAGCAGGTTTAATGAAATGAAATGTGCACATACAGAGAAATATACTAAGAATTCTTGCAACTTTTTATTTTCCCTATTTATCCAAAATTTGTATGAATATTGAATCAAATCTTAAACGGTAAAGCATACTTTCTTTTGTAGAATTTCATTTTGTACAAGTACCATTCTAGATAACTTCTGAAAGTTAAAATATAAAAATAGAGGACATTGAATATCTTCTTGCAACCAAGCTTAACATTTTAATGTCCAGGTAGACTTCGTTTAGCAAACACAATTGGGATGAACAACTCTTGTCACTAAGCAATACTGTTACTACACTAAACATTACATGACTGCAACAGACTGACAATGTCATTTCCCATTTAATCATTAAAAAAGTCACTAGGTGTCATTAAGTTTGACATCACATGACCATGACTTGCGATTTTACTGAGAGCTTCTCCATTGACTCTGCAAATGGGGATCATATGACTATGGGACTTTGTGACAATCATAAACACCTGCCAGATGTGAAATGCCCAAATTTTGATCACATGACCACTGGGATGTGCCATGACATAAATGCAATAACTGGTTATAAAGTTACTTTTTCAGTGATATAGGAATTTCAAATGGTTGCTAAACAGGACAGTTGTTAAGCAAGGTCTACCTGTATATTCTTTTGTTCATGCAAACACAAAACTGCACATTTGGACACAATCTCACAGCTTTTAAATTACAAATTTAGTAAAAAGAACTACATATACAAATTTTCAGATGCTTTACCATTTGAAATTGCACTGCAACCCTAATATCTATTAACAATGCTTAAGAAAGTTCACACAAACATATTGGATCTACCATAATTACAGTGTTGATGAGGCCATTATAATATATTCAGCAAGAGTCAAGGGTTTTATTTGGTAATTCTTGGCAAAAGTGTTGTAAAATTCTTTACTAAGGAAATAGCTAGTCTCAATTCAGAGTGCACATCAGGGAACAAATATAAATGCTAATTAATTAGTGCAATTACAAAAGCCGTGAGCAACAATATTGAATTTATGCACATCATACAAAATGAATCATGCTGATTTGGGACCATTCAAGACCTTTCCTTTTATCTTTCAAGAAGGACAAAAACAGAGTTGAAATTCCAATTGTTCATCAAGCAAAGGCAGAAAGAAAGTAATATATTTGTCCATGGAGTGCACTATTTAGAACTGGAATAAGATTTGACTTCTCTAACTCCAAACTTCAGAATGCCTGTTCAGTAAAATCAGGCAGAGTAGGCATGTTCCACGTGCCCTCAATTTAAAAAAAGGTTCTCTCTTTGGACAAGGAAACATGCTTTCTCAGTCATGATATCTGTCCCCAAGAATAGTATTTCCATACAAATCCATATAGCTCCCACCCTAATAATGTTCTGAAAGTCTTTTAAAAATACGGCCGTTCTCACAAGCCTTACAGTAGGGTAGTATTTTTTTTTATTGCAATGTTTGGTTTTTCTCTTCTGCACATCTATGATCAGTTTCTTATTTTTTGCTTTTAAAATGCCTTACGTAATTATGGCCAGTCAAACAATCAGCCAAATATTTAGATTGGATTAGGCATTTTTTAAATCCACCTATCAAGTCTTTCCCAAGGACTTGGGATAGGAAGATGCTATTGTTCGATGGTCTTAAAGTTTGATAGTCTTATTGTTACAGGATGTAAGCTGTTCCAAGCAAAGTTGCCTTACTATTATTCTCTGTTCACAACAATATGAAGTTTATATGCATTGAGATTTATTATATGGACATATAAAATAAAATTTTAATATTATCTATGATCAGTTACTTTAATTGTTCCTGTTTTTAACGTGTAAGATGCACTAACTTAATTATATAGAGAGAGATAAAAAAAATCTTAGTTCTAAGTCCTACCTATGCTGTTCAAGAAAGGAAGCAATGTCCCACAGCTTAGCAGAATATCATTAGCCTAATAACTTTCTGACTTCCATAAGATTCAACACCTAAAAATGTTTTTCAAAGCTTTATCTTTATATCTTAACATACTTAACATTAATGCTATGTATTACTTAGTACTGAATTGTTAAATAAAATATGATTTGTGATCAATGCTACATTCCATCACTTTTAACAACTGTGTGTCCTAGGAAACTAATAAGAATCTTAAAAGCAATTAAAGATTGAAATTACTATTTTTAAGAACAATCCTTTAAGGATCACTATTGTATTAACTCAGTGGTTCTCAACCTTCCGAATGCCTCGACCCCTTAATACAGTTCCTCATCTTGTGGTGACCCCCAATCATTTTTGTTGTTATGTCATACCTGCTGGCTTGCATAGCCTCCTCCTGCACTGGCCAATGGAGAGCGAGAGTGAGTGTCAGCGGCCAATGGCGAGGCGTGGGGGCGGGATACGGCACGTGCGGCACCAAAATGGGGAGTGCACGGGATGCCTGGCGACCCCTAGGAAAGGGCTGATTGACCCCCAAAGGGGTCACGACCCCCAGGTTGAGAACCGCTGACTTAGACTTATATACCGCTTCACAATGCTTTACAGCCCTCTCTAAGCAGCTTACAGAGTCAGTATATTGCCCCCGACAATCTGGTTCCTCATTTTACTGACCTCAGAAGGATAGAAAAGTGAGTCAACCTTGAGCCGGTCAGGATCAAACTGCTGGCAGTCGGCAGAGTTAGCCTGCAATACTACATTCTAACCACTGGGCCACCACGGCTCTTCTTATAAGTTGTTTGTCTTGTTATGTCTCAGAAATCAAAAATACATTCATTCTTTAAAATTCATTTCAAAACCTTAATGTCCAAAGTCCAACATGCAAACCTTTCCTGTGGGCAGCATAAGGGACAAGATGGAGCCCTATAGAATACAGGTAGTCCTCAACTTAAGATCATTTGTTTAATGACCTTTTGAAGTCACAATGGCACTGAAAAAGGTAACTTATGACCACCACAGCATCCCTGTGATCACATAGTCAAAATTCAGGTACTTGGCAACTATGATGGTCACAGCAAATCAGAATGACGGGATCACCATTTGCAACCTTCCCAGGTAACTTCTGATAAGCCAAGTCAAAAAGGCATGTCAGATTTGTTTAACAACCGTGGGCAAAAAGGTCATTAAATTGAGCATGACTCACTTATCAGCCACCTTGCTTACCAATGGAAATTCTGGTCCCAAATATTGTCATAAATCAAGGACAACCTGTACAGGTAAAGGTTCCCCTAGCACATAGGCGCTAGTCATTCCTGACTCTAGGGTCATCTCCATTTCAAAGCCGAAGAGCCAGTGCTGTCCAAAGACATCTCCTTGGTCATGTGGCCGGCATGACTAAATGCAAAAGGAGCACAGAACGCTGTTATCTTCCCATCAAAGGTGGTCCCTATTTTTCTACTTGCATTTTTTATGTGCTATCGAACTGCTAGGTTGGCAGAAGCTGGGACAAGTAACTGGAGCTCACCCCGTTATGTGGCACTAGGGATTCGAACCGCTGAACTGCTGACCTTTCGATCGACAAGCTCAGTGTCTTAGCCACTGAGCCACCGTAGTGATTTATAAAATAATATTTCCGTGTTTTCTGTGTGACTTCTGCCATCTTCGTTCTGCTTAGAATTCCTTAAATAGAGAGACTATATAATATCCTTAACGGATACATTTTAAACACGTGAGTCTCAAATCTATTGTCCAGCAGCATCATTTAACTGAAATATTATTTAGCGCAACATTTCAAGGACTTATTGGAAACACGTAATTAACTGATCTTATTACCCAAACAAAGCAGGTTCATTCAGACTAATCAATAAGGAAAGCGGATAACTCTCTGTGCAACACCAACATTAAATATAATGCAAGATTATTATTGTTGTTGTTATTATTATACTTTTATTCATTAAACAGGAAACTCAGTCAACTGAACATTTAAAAATGTATCACAAATGTTATTATTATTGTTTTATTATATTTTATTATTATATTTTTATTATTTTTTATTATTATTATCCTGCTTATAAGGCTTTTATCTGAAACTCTACTTGGTTCAAATGGGACTCATTATGTACTCACTCCGAAGTAAGCTAAATTGCAAATGCAGCTGAAGGCATTCTCCATTGACCTTGCCCAAATTAAAACGATGTAATCATTGTTCCCAGTAATCATATAAAAATTCAACACCCACCTTTTCTTCTTTCTACCAGCTGCCCATTAGAGAGGGAAAGTAATACCCTTTTTGCTTTCCTGATTGCTGGGAAATGTTTTAATTAGAGCAACACAGAAACCCTATTCTAATATTCCTCCTTTGGAAAAGACACACAGTATAGGCATTATGAAAACTCACATTTAAATTTCAGATTACTCCACCAGGCTGACATAACAGAATTGGAAGGGATCTTGGAGTTCAAGCAGGAAGTCTCTCTACCATTCTGGACAAATGGCTGTACGATCATTTCTTGAAAACCTCCAGTACTGCAGGCTACTTCTGCTGCCTGCCGGCTGCCTGCAATTTGGCAGTTCAAATCTCACCAGGCTCAAGGTTGACTCAGGCTTCCATCCTTCCGAGGTGTGTAAAATGAAGACCCAGATTGTTAGGGGCAATAGGCTGACTTTGTAAACTGCTTAGAGAGGGCTGTAAAAGCACTGTGTAGCAGTATATAAGTCTAAGTACTATTGCTATTGAAGGATGGGAGCTGCTATCCGTTATGGTATAACGTTGTGATATATTTCCCTTGTGTGAGCTGTATTCATTACTAACCCAATAAGATGTCCCCTCTCTTCAAGAACAATAGCTTTGGGGAGTCCTTGGTGCTCTCTGAACTTGGTTGTTTGCCTGCAGATGTTTCATTCGAAGTAACACCATCAGTGTGATTGAGTGTGTGGGGTTTTATCCTGTTTATATACAGTAGTTTGCCCTGCCTGTGTTGGCAGTCCTATCGTTTTTCTCCTTGGTAGCTTCTTAATTAGCATATTGTTTTCCGCTTGATTGTTTGTCTGGTGTTAATCCCTGCTTATCCGAATGATGGTTGTTTGAGAAAATGTGTTCGGATCTTTCCTTTCAATCTTATTTCCAGATTAAATCTCTTCTTGTTCAATTTCCATCCATTATTCCTTGTCTGGCCTACAGGTGCTTTAGAAAATAGCTTGACCCCCTTCCTCTCTGTGGCAGACCCTCAAATATTGGAACACTGCTATCCTGTCTCCCCTGGTCCTTCTCTTCACTAGACTAGTCATGGCCAGTGCCTGTAATCGTTCTTCATATGTTTTAGTCTCCAGTCCCCTCATCATCCTGGTTGCTCTTCTCTGCACTCTT
>JAOYMU010000274.1:40634642-40645541 GCA_025802295.1 Psammodynastes pulverulentus
TGAGCTCTAAGCACATAGTGCTTATAAGCAGTATCCTGAATGACAGGAAGCAAGCTTCCTATAATCTTCTCAGCTGTCCTTACCACTCTCTGAATGGACTTTCTCTCTGAGACAGCCACCAAATCAAACAAGTGATGCAGTTTCTCAACCGTGCCTCTGTTAAAAAGTGGCCAAGACAGAAGGACAAAGATGTGTTCTCCTCATCCGACGCAGGAAATACAGACACCGGTTTGTACACTTCACTAAGGATGAGGTATGGAGAGACCAGTTCAGATTGTACGTTATCTGCACCCCCAGATACTTAATACTGTTGACAACTTCTATAGCTGCATCTTTGATACTGAGTGGAGTATGACAATGCCGGCTCTTTCTAAAATCTACAGTGATCTCCTTTGTTTTTATTAACAGAACCAGGTTACTTTTATTGCACCACCAGAGCGTTCACCTTCCTTATATGCATCTGCATTGTCGTCCCAGATAAGACCTACCACTTCTGTGTTATCCGCATACTTCACAATATGATTTGTAGCAGATTTGGCACAGCAGTCGTGGGTCATCAAGGTGAACAGTAGCGGATTCAAAACACAACCTATACTCAAGGAGATGGATTTGGAGACTTTTCTTCCAACTCGCACAAACTGGGGCCTATCAATAAGGAAATCCAGTATCCAATTACATAAAGGTATATTAAAACCTAACAGGTCCAGTTTCTTCACCAAATGCTGGGGAATGATTGTATTGAACGTCTAATTAAAATCAATACAAATGAAGATAGCAATACAATATATAAATAAATTATGTAGGATGCAAATGAAGATAATTTTTGCAAGCCTGCAAGCACTATTTCAAGGAACCAAACCAAGAATCTTCGATGTGCATATAGAATAAAAACAACCATTGCCAAGCCAAATAGTTGATTTCACACAAGTTTCTAATCCAAGACAAAACAAAGCCAATTGCATTATGACTTAGAACAATGTGTAAAATCAGACAGAAACAATAGCCTATTTCATACACGGAACTACAAACTTTGGTTTACAACTCTTTAGTCCAATGATGCTCCTGTATAAAATTTAGCATGGAAAGAACAATGAATTTCTACAACTTGTTCTGGAAGTATTATTGAAGAGCCAGTCTTCAATAGTAGAATATTGCATAGTAGAATAGTAGTAGAATAGTAGTAGAGTACTCTTTGAGCCAGTCTTCAATAGTAGGATTATTCTCTGTACTGCCATATGAAGACCTTGTCCTATGGCAAAATTCCCCACCATAGGGAACTTCATTACAGATAGTCTTTAACTTTTGACCAAAATTGGGAGTGGAATTTTTGTTGCTAAGTGATGCAATCATAAAATCCAACTGTTTTGCTAGACTTTTTCTAGCCAGCCCGAGACTAGAGGGTATTCTCTTGGCAGGCAGTAGAAGCTTGCAACCTTCCCTAGGACCACTGACTTTCTAGGGAGTCTGGTAGGAAAGATTCCAAATGGTGGTAACATAATTGTAGGGCACCTGCCAATCAGTTGCAAGTACAAATGGGCTGCCATGTGCCCAGATCGCAATAGGTACCTGTGAGGGCACTACAACAGGAGTAACTTTGGTCATGGGTTCTATGTCTTTCATTCAAAGCCATTATAACTTCAAATGGTCGCTCAATAAATTGTCATAAGTTGAAGACTATCCTATGGATAACGAATTATCCATTAACACAATGTCAATATGCTTCAGAGACATTGAATTGTATATGGATTATACTTTACTGAGCCATTATTCTGTAGCTGGAAAAAGTCTCAAATCTGTGCAATATATTTTGGATTTCACATACCTCACATTTTTCCTGAACCATTCCCCAAAATGAGACCCTTGCACACAGAAAATAGCATGTTAAAATAAATACTTTTCTTCAAAACAACATGTTCTATAAAGAAATGATGTTGAGATTCATGTAAACAAACAAATGGGCCCGATGCCTTTTATTTCCGGCAAGTACTGAAGTAAAATAGTTTCTTTCCAGTAACTTCCTCCCCCCTTCCCAGTGCCTTTCCTTCATTTAGCTCAGGAGTGTCAAACTCAAGGCCCGGGGGCTGGATCTGGCCTGTGGAGTGCTTAGATACGGCTGCGGGGCCGGCCTGGAAATAGTGAAGGAATGGCCCGTGGTGCCTCTGCCAGTGAAAACAGAGCTCAGGAGAGCTGCAGACAGCCCTCCTGAGCTCCATTTTTGCTGGCAGAGGGTTGCAGGAGGCCATCACAGCCAAAAACGGAACTTGGGAGCCTGTTTTCACTGGCACACCTATCCCTCCCCCCCCCCAGGGTCAAAATACAACCCTGATGCGGCCCTCAAATAAATTGAGTTTGACACCCTGCCTTAGCTGGCTGGATTTTCTTGCTGCCTAACGTGAATGATTAATCAGTTCATTCTGGAATGTGGCCTATTCCCAATGCATGAAGAAGGGACAGCAGGTGGATTGATGAGGTATCCTGCTCTAGATCCTCACCTATAGCCACTGAGGCAAAAGAGAAAAAGAATGCATCAGAAGATGAGTGCATCCCTTTTCTCAGAGGAGAAGCTGGTGAGTCATACAATGTGTTCATACTGGGAACTGCTGAAAAAAGGAGGGGGAAAGGGTGCAACATGCACCATCCTTACAATATTCACCTTGCCTGAATTTTGTTTCACCCCAAACCACCAATAACAAAAATGTTCAAAGTTTCTAATCTGCAAATCCATGGTTGATCTAAAACAGCACAGCAGGTTTCTGGAAGAGGCGTTGGTCTTACCTGAACGCTTCTTCTCAGGATAAGGTGATGGGATCCAAGAAGTATGGGTTGAATCTTCTCTTATAGCTCTTCGGACAGAGTGTGAAACTGAGAACACTCCCTCCTGTCCATCAATCTCCCAGTTTCGGCGATGTCATCTTGCAGGCAGCAGTATCAATCTCTTAGGTGCCCTCAGTTGCATCCTGGACCAGCCGGTACACAGGGTGGAACTGGTTCCCATCACCTTATCCTGAGAAGAAGTGTTCAGGTAAGACCAACACCTCTTCTCCAGTATTAAGGTGATGGGATCCAGGAAGTATGGGACATACCCAAGTTCATCTACCTCCAGGGTGGGCCTGATCCTGACTAACACTGCCAGACACTACCCATTGGAGAACCCGTTGCCCAAAGGCTGCATCCGCGGACGCAAAATCATCCAGCCTATAATGCCTGATAAACTGCGTGGGAAAAGCCCATGTGGCAGCCCTGCAAATTTCCTCCACCGACACCTGGGTGGCCCAGGCCATCATAGTGGCCGCACTCCTAGTGGAATGCGCTGTAATTCCCCTGGGTCTAGACAGGGCCCGGCTATCATAGGCTCTGGCAATAGTAGCTCTAATCCATCTGCCTACAGTGGACGGGGAAACCTTTTGCCCCAGAGAACTATCCTTAAAGGAAACGAAAAGGGTCTCTGTCTTCCTAAAGCCAGCCTTTCGCTTAAGATAAATTCGCAAGGGCCTCCTGACATCTAGTCTATGCCACTCTTCTTCCCTAGGATGGGCAGGATTGGGGCAGAAATTAGGTAGCACCAATTCCTGGGCCCTATGAAACAAGGTGTAAAGGCAGGATCAAGCCTAAGGACCACTCTATCCTGATGGAAAATGCAAAGGTCCTGTCTCATGGACAATGCCGCCAATTCAGACACCCGCCTGGCAGAGGTGATCGCTATCAAAAATGCGACCTTGTAGGTCAGGAGCTGCAGAGAGACAGACCTCAAAGGTTCAAAGGGATCTCCCTTGATTACTTGTAACACGAAGGTGAGATCCCACGTAGTGTACCTATGCACTACCGGAGGTTTTAGATTTGTAGCGCCTCTGATAAACCTCTTAATGAGGGGGTGTTGGGCCAAGGACTCCAACCCTACAAGACAGGACAGAAGCTAGAGCTGCTACCTGTCGATGAATAGTATTAGGGGCTAACCCTTTTTCCAGTCCGTCTTGTAGAAAACCTAGCAGCTGTGTCACTGATAAACTAGACTGATTGATGTTCTTCCTGCGACACCATTCGTAGAAGGCTTTCCAGGTAGCATCATAAATACAGTTGGTAGATGGACGCCTGGCCACTTGAAGAGTAACTATCACACTGTCTGGCAAATCCTCTGCTGCTAGGAAGTTGCGTTCAACATCCATACGGCTAACTGAAGCCACTGCAGCTCTGGATGCTGTACTGGACCCTGACACAGCACAATCCGGTCCTCCAGAATCCTCCACGGTTCGGTCACTGACAGCTGCAGAAGATCCGTGAACTAAGGCCTCCTGGGCCAAAAGGGCACCACCAGTAGCAAGGTTGCCATCTCCCTCTGAAGCCTTCTGAGCAGGGCTGGTATTAACGGGAGCGGAGGAAAGGCATAAAGAAGGCCCTGCAGCCATGGACATCGAAGAGCATCCACCGCCTCGGCCCCGGGGCTGGAAAACGGGAAAAGAACCGGGTCAGTTGCGCGTTGGCTGGAGATGCAAACAGGTCCACCAATGGATGACTGAAGTGATTTGACAATTCCTGGAACAATGTCGGGTGTAGCTGCCACTCCGATGGGTCTACAGATGCCTGCTCACCCAGTCCGCCTGTACATTGGCTGAGCCTGAGATGTGTTCAGCTTTGATCGATAGGATATTCTTCTCTGCCCAACAACAAAGCGCTTGAGCCTTGGTCATCAGGCTCCGTGAATAGTGCCCCCTTGCCTGTTTATGTGGGCCTTGGTGGCCACATTGTCGGTGAGCAGCAGGACGTGTTGCCCCGTCAGGTCCCTCCGGAAGGCCTTGAGGGCTAGGCGGGCCGCTCAGAGCTCTAGCCAATTAATGTTGTACCTCAGGTCCTCCGATGACCATCTTCCTTGCGCCTTGTTCAGATGGTGAGCCCCCCAAACAAACAGAATGGCGTTCGTGGTTACTGTGACTCGAGCCGGGTTGTTGAAGTAAGATCCCAATGTCGTCACCTCCGACATCCACCAGAGGAGAGACGTCAAGACATTCGCTGGCAGGGGGATGCTGACCGTGGAGTTGCTCCTCCCCGCCCTTTGGTGCGGTAGCAGGAACCATTGTATGGTCGTGCGTGAAGTCTTGCCCAGGGAATTATCCCAATACATGAGATGAATTTCCCTAGCAGCTGAGAAAGTGAAACTAGAGAGGCCGATTTACGTCATCTCAGTTGAACTGAAAGGGATTGTATGTCCTTCAAGCGGTCTGGAGACAGGAAAACTTTGCAGAGCCCCGAGTCGATAACTGCTCCAAGATGGAGGATTCTCGTGGTCAAAAGTAAGTGGCTTTTCTCTCTGTTGATTGAAAATCCATGGTCCTGAAGAACCTGGATAGTGGTCTGCAGGTCTGACTCTGCCCGTAACAGGGACACCGATTGTATTAAGATGTCGTCCAAGTAACATTGGACCCGAATGGGCAACGACCGTAGGAAGGCTGCTAAGACCGCTAACACCTTGGTAAAAGTTGAGTGCAGAGGCTAGGTCAAATGGGAGGGCTCTGTACTGTAGATGTTTGCCTGTGTAATAGAAGCATAGATATTGTCGATGGAGCGGGTGGATCGGAATATGTGAGTATGCTTCCGTGAGATTGAGGGAGGTCATGAAATCTCCTTCCCTGATACTCTGGAGAATGGAACTCAAGGAATGCATCCGGAACTTCCGATATGTAATAAATCGGTTGAGGCCTTTCAGGTTGAGAATAGCTCTCCACCCCCCGGAGGACTTGGAGATACTGAAAAGCATCGAATAGTAACTCTGCTCGTGACAAGGTTCTGGAACCGGTTCTATTGCTCTGATAGACAGAAGGTGTTGAATGGCTGCTTCCATGAGCTTCCTCCTCACGGTGTCCTTTGAGACCGGACATCTTACAAATACTTGAAGAGGTGGAGACCAAAACTCCAATTTGAGCCCCGACCGGATCATCTCTTTTACCCAACTGTTGGTGGTAGACTGATTCCACCGGCTGCTGAAGAGACCCAATCGCCCTCCGATGGGAGCTGACCTCCTGTAGTCATCGTGACCGTCGATAAGGGCGGCCGCCCCTCTTCAAAAGGGCCATTTTGATTTGACTCTGTGGTCCAGACTGGTACCCCCTCTCTTGGGGGGAAAGGGTCTGTAAGGCCTCTGGTATCTGGGTGCTAAGTAACCGGAATGAAAGGACGGGCCTCGAGATGAAGGAGAAGGGCCTCGATCTGATCTTCTGGACAGATTGGGAGAAACTTTTCTCTTATCCCAAGATTCCACCAGAACAGGATCTAGAGCCTGTCCAAACAACTTGTCAGATGAACCAGGAGCAGACGTCAGCTTCCATTTTTTCTTACTGTCCGCCTGCTAATGTCGCAGCCACAGAAGACGTCTGGCAGTGGTGGATGAAGCCATAGCCCTGGCCCCAAACTTCGCGGAGTTTAGGGCGGCATCCGCCATGTATTCTGTTGCCATGATTTTGTTGAAATTCTGATGCGTGCGAAGATCGCTGGGAATACGCTCTTGCATCTGTCTTAACCACAAGAGGGAAGCTCTGGTGAAGAACAAAGCCGCGGTGGCCGTTCTGACTGCCCAGGCCGCCGCCTGATAAGCCTTACGCAGCATAATCTCTGCCTTCCTCTCGTCAGGCTTTAGGACTTCTTCAGCATCCGAAAGAATAGCTGAAGGGGTGGCCAGAACAACCACTGGTTCATCCACCTCTGGCGTATTCAAGATTTCTGCCAAGTCAGAAGAAACATTATAATATTTTTTGTCAAAGGCAGATGGATTGGAATGTGCCCCTGCATTTAATTACTTGCAAAAATAACTGAGATGCCGGAATGGTATCCGCGTCTTCAGTGGGCTCTGAAAACAACAAGTCTGAGGAGTCCCCTGCCTCTGATTGTGTACCTGACCCCGGGTCTTCCACGCCCAAGTGGGTAATATTCTTGGCCTTAGCCAACAGAGCCTTAAACATATGGGTCTTAAAAAGGCCTTTAAACATCGGCTGGTCGGCGACCAGACCTTCCTCCTCTGACAATTCCCTGTCAATCTCCCCTTCCTCTAGCTCAGGGGATGGAGAGGGTCCTGAATGATCAGATGACCCTGGGGAACTAGGAGTCTGTTGAATCTGCTGAGGGATTAAACGGCTAGGAGCTGGAGCCTCCCGAATGCCCCCTCGGTCTCCTGAAACAGGTGCAGACCCGGAAGGAGGCCACTGTCTATACTCCCTACCAGCCTCAAAGCCCCTCCTTATGGCTTCTGAAATTAAATAATCCACATCAATAGGTCTGACTGGGGTAAACTGCTCAACTGGACGGAGCCCCGTCGCAGTAGGCATGAAAGAGGCTGAAGGAGCGTAATCACGTTCCTGACGAACCGCCTCCCTTTGGGGAGGAGCAGGTGCAGCAGCCGCCCACCTGAACCCTGTAGACGTACTAGGTGTGACCTCCTGGGACAGATCTAATCCCTGGGAAGTCCCCGTCATCTCTGCAAAACTTCCCTTAGAACCCCTGGAGGCAGACAGATCTAGAGGGCCCTGTCTAGGTTCAGGAGTGGAAATATTGGTAGCTAAGGGGCTTAGTTGTTGCAAACGCTCAGCTTCTTTAGCGTCTTTGGCAACCTGTTTCTCTAAGGCCTTTTGGCGTCTCTTTTCGGCCTTCTCCTGAGCCTTGGAACTCCTTTGCTGAGAAATGCCTTTAGCCTTGAGCTTAGCAGCCTTGGCCTTGGCTGCTTTACTAGTCTTAGCACGCTCGGTTATTTCCTTGAGTGAGACGCCATTTTCCTTGCAGCACTGCCTTGAATTGGAAGGCCACTAAAGTAAAAACTCGAACAAGAGCAGACCTACTAGTGGATAATATAAATATTTATATTTATGGAAAGATAAATATGGCCAATATGCAGTGATAGTAATAGCATTTAAGACTTATATACCACTGATAGCGCTTATGTAACAGCCTTCTCAAGCGGATTACCAATCCAGTATTCAGTGTAAATAATGTCTCTCCAATACCCTTGAATAAGCCCTAATTCTCAACCCAGGCCCAGACAAAATATAGAAAAAAACTGCCAATCAGGTGATAATAACTCCCTTCCTGTATGGCAGGCTAGATTACTCAGGCTGGCTGAGATTCTATGCAGGGATTAGGGGACCAATCCAACCCTGCCGGATCCTGTGCCCATTCTATGTCTAGGCTTCTGGATCCAAGTCCAAAGGCAGAGGAAGGCCTGGCGATTTCCAGGTTGCTGCGTTCGATGAGGGAGAGGGGGGTGTAGTCACAGCGGTCCCCCCAGAAGCTCAGCCTGATCTGACCTGGTTGAGATAGTCGTGCTGTAGCTCGCCGGCTCTCCAGGCCCAACTAATTAGCAAGGGCCTTTCCTTCTGCTGCTGTCTCTGTCGGGAGTGTGGGCACCTCCCGATTGATAGAGCGCCAGCCGATACCCTTCCTGGGCTGCACTCCTCAATGGCAGGCAGCCTCCAGTAAGGGGAAATCCGCAGGGCTTTCTTTGCCCTTTAATCAGGCGATCTCCCGAAATGGCCCACTGCTGATCCTCGGGCTATTTGGAGATCGCCTCAATGCACCTGGGCAGTCCGTCAACAAAGAAATCGAAAGAGAAAACGAAAATAGATGTCCGACGGAAACGGAAGCTGCGTGGTCTGCGCTCCTGACAGGGAAGGCAGCCACGCGGTCCGCTCAGCGCTCTCTTCAATTGCCTCCCTTAATAACTAATGGCTTCCAGCTTTATGCAATGGAAGACTCAACGCTGGCAATCGCTCATCTGGGCTTCTATTTGAAGAGCCATGTGTGGGGAATCAGTCACTTTCAACAAACATGCTGGATTCTCCCAACATGGCAGTGCCGCTTCAGAGGCTCTTCAGGCGCCCACTGCACTTCCGCTTGCTCGTTAGGAGCCAAACGGTCTATTGCAGCTATAAAAAACCCCTAGCAGGCGTCCTAAGGAAAACTCCGTTCTGGGACCCTTTAAAGTTCCCTATCCTCAATGAGTATGAAAAAACTTCAATTCCCTTACCTTCCTTTCCAGGAAGGATGGATTTCTGATCTCGAGTCAGATAGAGTCGAAACTGGGAGATTGATGGACAGGAGGGAGTGTCCTCAGTTTCACACTCTGTCTGAAGAGCTATGAGAGAAGAGTCAACCCATACTTCCTGGATCCCATCACCTTAATACTGGAGAATATATTTTTTCCAAGCTCAAAATAAACAGTTGTTCCATATTGTGCACATCTTCAGTGGCTAGCAAGGAATCCAGCAAAAATAGTGTTTTTGACAATCCATCTGGTATAGGTTCCTTTCCTATTTTAGTCTTTTATATGGTTTTAGAAACTTCTTTATTGTTTTATAGGCCTGTTCATAATCTGTCCCTGCTCCTCTGTAATCCTTGATAAATTTTGTTTCTTTAGATGTTCATTTATTTTCTCTAGAGAGATTTTACTTCCTTACCATTGTTTGCTTTTCTTATCTGTCAAAACATGTAGCTATATTTCCTTAGTTTAGACACTGAAAGGATATTGCCGCACAACCATTCATTTAATACGCAAAAGAAAACCCACGGAGTTCAACAGCATTTAAACAATACCATAATATAGCCTTGTCTGATAAAATTCCTTTATTGAAAAAGACCAATTCCAATTATAAAAAAAAGGATAGGTAGGAAAAGAGGATACACAGAGGAAATTAAGAAAAAGTTGTTACTGAAAGAGATTTATGTGTTTGCTGAAAACTATGTAATTTCCCATTGGAACTTTTGATAGCAAAGATATGAACAGAAAAGGCTTCCTCCTAAATCATGCCTAAATCGCCAATCATGTTTTGCTATGCTCTCATTAGGATCTAACGAGGAAGCAGTCATAGTCCAAAAGGAATCACTTGATCCAATTATTGCTGAGGGAAAGAAAATGCCTATTTAGCTCCAGTGGTTCAGGTCTCATCATACAAACCCAGGTCCATTATAATACAAGTCCAGGAGGCGGCATATGATACATATTACTTAGCACAACTTCACAACCCATGGTTTTAAAAAGTGCATACTTCTATTCCACAGACATAGGACTTCTGACGATCAGAATGTCCATATGGTGCATTTTCACAGTCTCTTTAAGTAACTGTTAACATTCTTTAATTCACTTTTTACATGGACCCCTCTTTTTTCCCCTTTCTCTTTTTCTTGGTCTTTCTAATTGCATGAATCAGTCAGTCTTGATATTCAGGATATAGTAAGTAGCAGTATAATTCTATTGAAGAAGGAAAAACAAGAAGTGATTTTTTGGGACAATCTCTCCTGTTCCTGACACCCCTCTCTGCAGAGCAGAGAGATTTCAGAAGGTATTATAAGAGAGTAAGCAGACACATAATAAGGAATACAGTGGGATGCTTGCATCTGCCAGAGCCAGTGTATTGCTTTCAATGTGGGTTCTCTAATGGGTGCTTGCTTACTGTCTTGTAGTTCCTTCTTCAATAAATGTAATTGCAAACATTAATATCCTAGTTAATTATCCCAGCATCCATGTAAATGTTGCAAAGGCTGGGAGGAGTGGTTTAGAGGCAAAAAAAGGTGAAACTGATTAGTCTTGTCAGTTTTAACATGGCTATCTCAGCCCTGCTGGGGTGAGCAACCCAAAAGATGGGGGAATAGAGAAAAGGAAAACAGAGTCACCTACTACAGTCATATATTTTCCCACTTAGCAGTGGAATTGACAGGCCCAATCATCAATACTAAAAAAGGACTACTTATATTTATAAATAAATCTCCACATTTCCAATAATATTAGTTCCAAGAATTCTTTTCATTATAGTAACTTTAATTAAATCAGATAATTTCCAATCTGGATTTGTACCGTATTTTCCGGACTATAGAGCGCACCGGTATATAAGCCGCACCCATTGAATTTTACAAGAAAACCGTATTTAT
>JAOYMU010000274.1:40793780-40805835 GCA_025802295.1 Psammodynastes pulverulentus
AAATTTTTAAGGGAGCCGCGGAAAAAATCGGAAGCACTTAAGGGAGCCGCGAACCGGAAAAGATTGGGAACCACTGGCTTAACAGGTAGATATAATAGCCAAATCCAATCTAAACACCAAGATGACTGTGGAACAATCATCACCATCATCCAGTCTAAATATCTGGCTGTGTGAAAAAAAAGTTTATTAAATTTGTACAGTCTAATGCTCAATGACTACAGCTCACAACAATCAAACAAGAAAATTATAATAAAATCAATAAAACATAAAATATCACAAGTACAATGACACAAGGAATTTCCCTCTTGATTGCCAAAGTTCTGGGTAAAGACCCACATCTTCACAGCTCTTCTAAACAGTGTGGAGTGGAGGGCATTCTCTTAGGAGAAGCCTCATTCCAAAAGGCAAACACTTCTACAATGAAGATATGTTTCCAGGATCCTGAAGTATGGCATAGTGTAACTGAAGTAACCTGGAATGTGCTAATCCTGCAAGATTGAATCTGGCCAGATGTTAAGTAACAAGCCATATGCCATGTAGGGTGTTATAGGTAAGAACCAGTACCTTGAATAACACCCAACAGTAAACCTGCAACCAGAGCAGTTTATGAAGGACAGATATTATATGGCATGCCAAGACACACCCATTACTGCTTGTTCACCAGATCCTGAAACAATTGAATGTTCTGTGTGGTCTTCAGGGACTGGCTTATGTACAGTAGGCTGCATTGTAGTAATCAAGCTGTGAGGAGATCAGGGCATGAGTGTCCCCGGGTCTAGGAAAGAGCGTCCCTGGCACATATGATTAAGTTGTGCAAAGACTACAACTGATACATACTCTTCAAGCATTAGTCATGACTCCAGGAAGATTCATTGTGTGTTTAGGAAGAACAGCTTGCATACCAATCTTGAAATGGAAAGCAAGGTAAAAAGTACCTTGTTTTACCAAGGTAAAAACAAAATGGAATATCCCCAAATATTAATGGCTAAATACATATACTCCCTTGGTCTTGGTAGGATTGAGTTAAAGATGGATCCTGCCCATTGAAACCCACACACTCTCCAGGCAGTAGGACAGCATCTTGACCACCTTCCTTGGCTGGCCTGGATTTGAAAGGTATAATTGAACTAAACCCCAAACTGACAGATAACCTTACCCAGAAATTTCATGTAGATGTTGGAAATAACTGGTGCAATAGGGTTTATACCTCAGGGAATGGATGTAGTGGTCAGTATAGTAGCACTTAGTGTGTCAAAGTATATTTAATTTATGCCCAGACGTTCTGCATATATAATCTCCAAACAGAGAATAGAATAAACAAAATGCAAATTGTAAAATATTGTAAAATACAAGTAATTTTAAAATAATAATTAATTTAATAAAATATTAATTTAAAATTATAGCATCAATATAGTTAAAATCAAAATTAAAATCAATTTTACTAAAATCAATTAATAGTTAAAAGCTTGACTAAAGGGATGAATTTTTGCATTTTATAAATACCAGTTGAATAAAAGCCAAACACATCTCCCTGGAGGAGGTACAACCTGGACCAACAATAGACAAGATCCTCTCTCAGTTATGATATAAAATAAGTTTCTGCCCTGTACCTTGCATTGATAAACAGACAAGCCTCCACATTTTGTACCAATTGCGCTGCAACACTTTTAAAGGTTAACCAACTCAGAACTCATTATTGTTGTCAATAAACTGCAACTAAGGCATAGATAACTGTGTTCCAGTTCTGATTTATTCAGGAACGGTTACAGGTGGTATACTAGCACAGTTATGCAGATGTGATCCTCACCATAGTTATCTTCTGTGAATCTAAATACAGCCCAGGAACAAGCAATAAACTATACCACACACCTTCTTTTTCTTGGGGAGTGCAGCTCTATCCAAAACAATCTCTGAGTCCAGGTATCTCATTAAAGACAGACTTTGTCTGGCATAATTTCAGTTTCTCTTCCTTCTTTCAGCCAATTACTGAAATTAGGTAGCATGCAAAGGTGCCTATTGCTTTCTTTAATTGAGGTGATAAGGATGCATTTTGCTGTTTATGTATTTTATCAGAGTGAGTCATTTTGAAATATGTTGAATGAATGCTAGAAAATTTAGCTTAGCTATTATGAAATGAAAGAATACGACTTGCTACCCCTTTAGAACAGCATAAATGCGACTTATGGTTACTTTTACCATAGAAAGGAAAATGGAAAATTCAGTTTGGGAGTTATCTTGCATGATTTTTAAAATAAGTTGTGTGTGCTATCTGACAATGGAGTTGCTATGGAGATCATTCGCTCTTGGCTTCTGCTCTATTTCATGTAGAAGAATTTGGGTTGTGAACATTTAATAGCCTTTTATGTTGTTAAAAAAAGTAAACATTTTTATACTAGGACTCAAGATATTTGAAAACAGTTCATTGTAACAATAATGTGTAAAAATGATGCAGTCTTTCTTACCCTGTATTCCATACACCCAATATTTTATATCGTTGAAATATAATTATCTATGCATGCTACTTTGTAATTTCCTATAATTAATTTCTTTGGTTATGTTGGGGCAATTGTTTAATTGAATTAACTATTTATCTTGATTGGAATCGAAGATAGAATATATGGAAAGGTGAATTATTTTCATTACATGTGCAGACAAATCTGTTACTATATGACATAACCAATTGCTGTTTCTAGTCCCAGAAAGACTAGTTGGCAGTTTTAAATATAAAGCAGAAAATAATTATGCAGACCTTGATGTTCTACAATTCAGCAGAGCTCAAGGGCTTGATAGTTCAACCCTGAGCCAAACTTATGCTCTTTTGTTAGAAAATAATTAATCTATCTCCTTGAATTTTTCCAATAATAGCAAGTGAAATGAATATCCAATTCCAGCTATTGAAATGTTATTGATTTTTCATTAGTTTGTCTGAAACTAGAAGTTTTGATTAGATACCTTTCAAAATAGCAAATTCTTGTTAAAGTTTGTTCAATATCAACTTAAAAAAACTTTTATCTAAAGAAACCTTTGAGATGATAAACACACTGTGTTCCACCTAATTTACATAAGTAATAAATAGAATTGGTAATCTATGCAAGTTCACGGAGAAGGGATATGATAAATGCTTGAAAAGGATGCCACATAAGTTGTCAACTTAAGGCCTGTTCATCATCATTCCAGAAAATAACACATGGAGTAGTAGGTGGCAATTATAGGAGGGCAGGTTCTGACTGAATGGCAGTAAAAACAGCTTGGTAGTGCTACCAATTATGTGGATGAACAGAGAACTTTTTTTCTGAAAGCATTCAGATACTAGAGAGCCATCTGGTGGCAGTGCTTTATGTTGGATTCCTGTATTAATTAGAAACTGGATTAATTTGTATAAATGGCCCTTTGCCACTCTATAATTCTGTGTATTGGCTAACAGTTGTATTTTTTTCATGATACTAATACAATACTTCGGGAGTATGTATGAATCTAATTTATGGTAGAAGATTGGAGAAATCAGTGTGGTATCAACAGCAATAACTGATTTGTAGAAGGCAGAATTTTTTTTGCAGCATATAGAGTTAACAGAGATAAATGAGATTGGAAGAAGGAAAATGTGAACACATGAAAATTGTCTATTAGGAATTAAATGTGAAACATTTTATAGCCGAGGAGGTTGTGGAACTGTTTTGGGTATCATAAAAATGGCAAAAATAGAAATTGCCAAAAGAAAGAAAATAACAGATGGCCCCACAAAAATAGAAACTTTATGGAGAGTAAGGACTGTGTCAAACAGAACAAAAATAACAAAGTTGATTTGGTCAGAAATGAAAGAAAAATGAATAACAAAGGAATGAGCCATTCATCTATTTGTCCATCATATGAAGGTTATATGAACTGTCCTTTTTATGGCACAAATTGAACATTTGGTTTCATACATTTAAAAAAATGCTTTCTGAATATATTTTATACTTGTTGTAATATAAAGTACTGTCAATGTGACAAGTACATTCTACCAACAAAACATTTTGAAAAGGGGGAAAGGCTCTGTGAAACATAACCCCTTTCTTACTCTTTTTTACCTTATCTCAATATTTTGTCATTACTGTCCTCTGAGAATTTTTTGACTTGCTTTGAACAAAGCAGTAAGGGTTTTTGCACAATGTAACTATTATTATCATTTATATTATTCAGACACAATTCACAAATGCTTTTTAATAAATATCAATGAGCCATAATCATGAATGGAAGAATATACCATATTATGACTGTCTGGGCTGCATAGAAGTGAAAGTCATTATTTTTATGCAGAAAGACAAGGTAATTAGGAACAGCCAATCAAATTTTGGTAGTGAAAGTAAGTAAATCAGAGATGACAGACAAATTCAAGGAAGGCCTAATAGGAAAGAAACAGCAATAACTCTATGTAACCCCCATTAAGCCAGACTTGCCAATTGTGATTCTTCTCTATTTTCTCCAGCTGAAACCTTTATACATAGTCATGATTATAATGTATCAGCTCATTTGGAGAACTACCTAAAGTTTTAAAAGGGCAAATTGTCTTATTATGCAGTTTCAGTTCTGGGCAGATAGAATTTCTGGCCAGGATTTCATCATATGATTCAGAGAGTGATGATAACAAAGCCATATACCCAGTGGTGTATTAACCATTAAGCAGACTAAGCACGTGTTTAGGGCATCTGGCCTAAAGGGGGCACCATAAAGTTGAGAAAGAAAAAAGCTTTTCTTTGTTTGTACAGTATGTACAAAGGAGGGGGGCTTAGGGCACCAGTGAGCCTTAATCAGTCACTGCATATACCATAATTGAGAAGATCCAAGCAGAATCTCTTGACAAATCCATTTTCTACAGGTTTATGAAAAGGGGTGATGCTTGGAAGTATGCAACTATTTCAAAACTACTAAAACTCACTTAAGAAACTCCATATGAAGAATCATTCATATGCGCCCATATGCATGTGCACACAGACATGATCTCATATGAATCCTGTTCCAACCTCCAATTAAATAATACAAACAGAAAAAAACATTGAACATTAAAAGAGTAAAATGTAATATTCCCTCAAGTTTGAATTTGAGTGGTGACCACCTAGACACAACTTTGGTTTTTGGGAAAGCAATAGTATGAAAGTAATGATCACTGCTTTTTTCCTGATTGTTTTTTTTTTTCATTCTCAGTCTAGTCAACAGGCAGAGAATTCTCTAGTGCTCTTCAAGTACTAGCCAAATTTAACTCATGTTAGCATTTTTTGATATTAGCCAAGGTAAATGACGCCAGAATGATACAATGGTATTTTGACTGGCTTTTCAAAACACACCACTGTTTGGGATGTCTGCTGGGGATGAACTACCTAAAAAAGGGGTGGATGATTACAATTGCATTGTTGTGTCCATAACCTTGACGTTTTAACTCCTGCCCGCATATTACTTCAGACACAATAGTCAACATTAATTAAACTATACATATGTTCTACAAATTGTTTTTCTTAGTCACATTTAATTATTTGGATCGTTCCTCCATATATTTATTGGATATAAACAGAAACATATATGTTGCAGTCCTATTCTTTCTCATAAGTGGAAGTTTTCTATAGCCAGGATCCAAAGACAGACAGCTTCTGTGATAATGTTGTTTCCCCTCCCCCCACCAGAATTGTTTCTTCTGTCAGCAAAACTCCTTTCCTTCACAGATGGGAGTTTGGAATCAGCTGACTAATGAATACTTTACTATAAAGTTGTCTATTTCAAGTGGACACTTAAGCAGTTTGTGTTTTGAACAGCTAGTAAATGCAAAACACTAATAATTAACAAACCAATAAGCAGATGTTGCTGCTGAATGTGTTTTATGGTCTTGTATTCATTTGTGTTTCAAATTTGTATTAATGCAGGTTGTTCAGTGCTCTTAAGATTGTTCCAGCTTATCTGCCAAATGCAGAAAGAGTGGAGCTCTATATTTAATTTCAACAGAATAAAGAATAGCTTCACTTCTTTGCCTTTTCCTGTTAATCTATGTATTGATAATTATGTTTTTTAAATGGTATATTTGGCTGCTTTAAAAAAAACATTTGAATATTAATTTGAATATTATATTGTTATCTTTCCCCGGACCTTATATTTAAAATTTTTATGAGCTAGAGAGAATTTTAAAAAGAAAATATAACATATAAATTGTTGTGATTAACATAATTAGCTTATTATACCATAACATTCTTGCAGCCTGGGGTTAATGTATGGGTTACATAAGTGTAATATAAATAATGGTCTTTCAAAAATTAATATGCTGCTCAAGCTGCATGAAATGATAATTTTTGAAATTTTGGAAGACTGGAGTAAATAACTAAAAATATTAAAACTACTATTTCCATAGTTTTATACAGTTTGTGATTATGCAAATATTGCTTTGCCAATATATATGTTTATTTTCTTTTATCATTTTCAATCATTTATTGAGTTTGGTATAGTGTTAAAGGCACTGGGTTAGCAACTAGGTGAATGGGGGTTCTACTCCTGCCATCTGCACAAAAGCCAACTGGGTGACTTGGGCCAGTTATCTCTCTCAGCCCTAGGAACTTTGCCCAAAAAACTGTAGTGATAAGTTCAGGCAGTTGCCAGGAGTCAAAACCTTATATGAAGATATTGTGATGTAATAATATATGAATGACGTTGAGAAATGGAGAGGAGATGCTGCCTAAGAAACCTTCAGTCAGGAAAATCAAGATCTCCCGTGGTTTAATGTCAGAGAAAGAAACTGAGAAAGAACCCACTAACTCATCTAGCAGTTAAAAGTGGCTGTGAGAAATATATACTTTCAAACTTGCAAGATTCTATTAATGTAGTTACTATAAAGTAGATTTAGATAATCTTGTCAGGTTTCTTGTCTGGTTTACCCTGGAAAGCCAAAAAATGCACACATACAAACCTTTTATTATTTTATCTTAGTTTATTATAACTTTTTAGAGTTAAAGAGGGAAATATACCATTTCATAAATCCATATAATAGAAAGCAAATTGTACTATATTGTGGTACAGTATGTGACAGGATTTTGCCATATTTTCCAGTTTGTCACAACCTGGGTTCTATACATCTGCCTTTAATTGTTTTAAGTCATCAGGATATGAGATATCTGTAACTTGCTACCAGCCTAGCAGTATTATTGTTCTGTTCCCAACTCCCATCAGCTGTAACAAATTGGATCTGAGGTAATATAACAGCTGGAAGGCTGTGTGAATAAGACCACTGAATGAACAGGTATCATACCTTCTCAGTGCCTTAGAGATTTTTTTAATTCAAATTTTTTTTTGGTTTCTATTTTGTAACTGAAGATATTTTTAAATCAGTTGTACTATACAGAATTGGAGACAATAATCACAGGGGTGACTGATGAAGAATATCTAAAGACATGGCTCTATTTATCTTGCTCTTATGTAGTAATGCTGTTTCCAAATTTCTACATTCAACCATCAATAATATCATTCCTATATCATTCTTGGGCCTTTCAATAAAATTAACTCTGAGAACAAACTTTAGTTTTATATCTCCCTGTCAGAAACTTCCACATGACCCCAACTGCAGTGCCAGAACTGTAACAAACAATATTTTAATGCAGAACAAGCATTAGATTTTTAAAATAGCCTTCTTTAAAATGCAGCATATTCCTTAAATTTTTATTGTCTGGGTTATTTTGGGTGATTCAATGGTTCTAGATTTTTGGATCATGTTTAATAGGACTTGTTTTTGTTTTATGTTTTTAATTGCTATAATATGCCAAGACTCCTTTCAATTGCTGTGTATATACAGTGTATATTTGTTAAATACAGATAAAACTGTGACTTATGATCAGGTAACAAAGGTTCAAAGTTACTTTGCTGCTAAGAAAGTGGCTTACAATCTGTTCTATGACTGTCACACCACCCCCTGTCCCATGATTGTGATTTGGGTGTTTGGAAACTGGTTCGCATTTATGACTGGTTGCACCATCCTGCAATCATGTAATCACAATATGTGACCTTACCAGCTGGCTTCCACCAAGCAAAATAAGTTGGGGAAGATGGATTTACTTAACAACCATGTGATTGGAATCACTGAATGATTCACTTAAGACTAGGGTAAAAATGGTCATAAGATTGGGTCTGGTCACATGACTTAATGACTGCATCACTTAGGGACCAAAACTCCATTTCCAATTTTGGTAGTAAGTTGAGTACTACTCATTAAGAAAAACAAGTTTTAAAAATGACTTTCTTGATCCTGTATATCATTCCAATATCTTATGAATAGTCAAACTAGTAAAAAAAAAAAGTAAAAGTGTCCCCACAGGTTTTACCTTGCTAGTTACGACCAACTCTAGGGGAAAGTGCTCATCTCCTTTTAAGGCAAAGAGCCAGTGTTGCCTGGAGATGTTTCCATGATCATGTGGCTGGCATGACATCACAGAATGCTATTATCTTCTCACATGCATACATGCAATACATATTCATCTACTTACATTTGTTTGCTTTTGAACTGCTAGATTGGCAGGAGTTGGGACAAGTGAGGGGAGCTCACTCCTTCTTGTGGCACTCAGTTCTCAAACTGCCAAGCTCTAGACCTTTAATAGTCTAAGACTCAGTGTTCTAATTACTCAGCTATTACCTCCCCTTTTACCTTTTAACCTTTACATTCATAGCATTAGCTTTTGGGTCCCATTCCCTGGTAATCCATTTGTTGAGCAGCCAAGTCTTAAAGAGAATCTATTAACTTTTGTTTCAAAAGGAACTTGGCATACAAAATTGTGGTTCATTCAGAGACTCTTACTCAACTTTATGTATATTCAGGTGGGGAATGTGGAAAGGAGGCTGTACTTCTCTCGATTCATGTTTTTTTCTGCTCAGTATGGTGAAATCAGAAATGGGCAGGACAGAGTTGGGAGATGCAATCTTGTCCCTCATACACACAGGTAAGTAGATTGTTATTGTTTAACAACTAACCAGGGCTAATATATATATTCCTGATTTGACTCTGTATTTATTACACATCATAATTGTTAGAATCCTGCCTCTGGATTGCAGGACTCTGCTTCTTCTGGCGGGCTGCTCATGACCAGATTGATAAGGAAAAACATCACACAGGTTTCCTTGGGACGAGCAAGACCCAGAACAAAGGCTGGGGCACTTTTTATTAGGAGATCAGAAGGCACTTACACATGATAGATACTGGCCAATACAGAAAGGCCTCATGGCAAAGGGGGAGAGTATAGGGGGGCTTGAGGTGGTCTTAGCTCAAGTTACATGGTCAGGTATCGCCATGGAGACTGCCAGTGATGTCAGAAGGTTGGAATGTGGCTATCTTCCCTGTGCATGGTGGTGCTGGCCGGCGCCAGCCTCCTTGCTCTTCATGCAGAAGGGGGGAGATATCGCAACAATAATGAAAAGTGGACATCATAGTGCTGTGACATCTTTATTTAGTTTTCTATGAAATAAACCATTCCTTGTTCCTATTCAAGAGGATACCCGAGGCAGTAAGGGAAATAAGTGATATAAGAAAGCAGAAGGTGAATTGCTTACTCTTGAGGTAGAAATAAAAATAAAATAAATAAATGAAACTGCAAAATATGCTATTCAGTGCATGATCCAATTTGTATTGCAAGAAGTAAATATGCACACTTCAGTGAGAATTAGCAAAAATACTAATTTGAATCTAGAATTTATCTTGAAAATGAAATGTAATGTAATATCAAACTTTATTCCAGGCCAAATAACTGTTTAATTGTGTTATTTACTTGACATGCAATATAATTTAACAAGGAGATATAGCAATATAGTAATATGAATGTGCTGCTTCTTCAGACTTTGCAACTAGGTGTGCAATGTCAATAGAAAATGAAAATAGAAAACACTAATAAATGGCAATAAGATCAGTAGATCTTGTAATACTTTATTTGTTGTCTTTGGCCCAGACTGTAGAAAAAGATAGCAAAGATTGATTGCACTATTCCAATTGTGGAGCTATTTGATATTTTTGTAACAGCCCATTTGGATCTCAGGGTGGGAAGCTGGGGACATCAGCAATCTAAATTCTAATATACCTTAAAATGCTTCATAACTAGATTCATATCTCAGCAAAAATTTCCAATTGATATTTTTTCTGCAGACGAGTGCCCTTGATTTTAGCTTGTGATGCTCAAATGCTCAGTGCAATTACATGTAGCACAATAATGTTTGTGTCATCATTTTTTACCATTCTGTTGCCACCATCTGCTGTCAAAAATCATCAAGACATCCAACATGTCACACATAAGTAATCAGGGATTGACAGTACATCATTCCCAAAAATTAGAGTATGCCAGGAGGAAAAGTACTTAGTTCACGAAAAACTGAGACAGTATTCCAGTTTAATGTTTTTTAGATGGACAATTGCTACTTTATTGCTCCTAATAAAACCTTTTGAAGACATCTACAAATTCAACCATTTCAACAAAGTGATAGAATGAGCAATGTAACCTCCACTTCTTTTGTATGTGTTCATGATGTTTTGATGAATGTACAAAAAGTGCTGACTTTGTATTGGGTTAGCATGACACATCTTTTGGCATTTGTCACCACCTCCCACTGCAGAAACCTCTGCGATCACTTCTCATGACGAGCAGCCTAACTGTGAAACTGTAGTAAGTGATAACCACGTAAGAGTCTTATAATTAAGTAATTTCTGTTCCTGTTTTAAGAGTGCCTTTAATCTTCCACCTGCCATAAAAGCATAGTTTTAACTCAACATTTATGCATGTAAAATATTCATAATAAATTGCAGTTTTGTAAGCCTATCATTAATGTTGCTGAAGCCTTGCTATACAATCTTATTATAATTTTTCAAGATTTGGACAGAATTTTGTATTTTGTTCAAATTTACCTTTGTTTTGAAATTTGTCAACAGCCCATTTTAGGGTAAAGTCCTTTGAAAACTTGCAGCAAGATGTACAATTAATCAGTTATGAATCCAAATGCCAACCAGCTTCCAAATACAAATCTAATCAAGATGTGAATAAAGAATCTACTATTAGCCTATGGGCAAGAGTTCTTTTTGGTCCTTTGCCTCAGACAGTAAATTGTCTTGAGTTGGTTGGGCATAAAAGATTTTCTCCTCCTCCTCCAGGAATCCATAAATGCATTCAAGTAAATTTGAAGGAAAAATAGATTTATTTACCCAACATATGAGTATGTAGGTCAGCAGTTCCCAATAAGGTGAGATTTTAACAGGGCATATTTTAGCTTAGGGACTGAGTGAACATTGTATCAGCGCAATCCTACTAAGAACTTAAGGAGAAAAATAACAGAAATGAGATCTTGATTAAAGTCATTCATGCCTTTTAAATAGCATGTTTTAATGAGCACTTTAAAAGAAGAATATACAAAGCTTGATTACACTTTGTGGAATGAGAATTTGGTACTTGCACAAAGTTTGCTGTTTCCTAATTTTGGGGGGAACTTATTTTCTCTGGATAGTAATTCAGACCATTCAGCACAAAGCTGGTATAATTTTGTGTTCCATAGCAAATAGTTGAGTTCAACAATACTGGTTTCACAAATACGGATGTTTCTGTGGTGATTTTCTTTTCTGTGATTTATATTTGAATATTTGTCCATTCATTTATGCATTCATTTGAAAGAAGTATATAACTATATTTCTCTCTCTATGTATATACATCTTTCAGTGGCTTACACATATACAATAAAAGCACCCATAAAAGCATTGTTAAAAGTAGCAGATACATGTAAGATGTACAACCATGTAAGTTGATTAAATAAATAAATATCAAAAAAATCAAAGTAGATTTAAAACCCCTCCTGAACTGAAAAAAGCAACTCATTTTAGTTCCTGGAGTAGCTTCTTCCATAATACCCTGCAAATTTCATATTCCCTATTTTTCTATAACACTAGTCTAATCTTACCCCATTATCAATATTTTAAGAGTTTTATGACAAATCTTTGAATTCCTGAAAATAATGTGTTCCTGCTTGCAGCACTGCATAACAGTGATGTATACACTTGGTTCAGATCAATCTTGCTGAGGCATTAGTG
>JAOYMU010000274.1:41015408-41029473 GCA_025802295.1 Psammodynastes pulverulentus
CTGCAGGGATTGCCATTAGGCTATAGCAATCCCTGCAGCCTGAAACGGCCGAGCCACATGCTAATTAGGCTGTGCTGAAAGCAAAAGCGAAACTGAAACAGTCTGTTTCTGCTTGCTGCAAGGAGGGAAATTGCTGGGAGGCAGAAGTCGAGGTAAGATTTTTTTTTTCTTGTCTTCCTCCCCCAAAACTAAGGTGCTTCTTGTACTCCGGTGCGTCTTATAGTCTGAAAAATACGGTATATCTTGCTGTTGCATTTAAGAAGATCTTGTCAGTTCTGGAAATGGCTGTTTTTTGTTTTTTTTTAAAGATTTATATTTCTGCAAGTGAGTGTCAAGGTCTGCATTTGCGGAACCTGTGATGTTCCAGATGTTGCTGTTTGATGATTCTTAGTATCTTGCCTTCATTTTTGGGTAGTTGAGACCCCTGAGAGTTAACCTGGGCCAACAGAGGTTCCTCATTCTTGAGGTAGGTAGATATTTTTTGGTCTCCGGTTGTAATCAAACAGCCAATGATCTCACTTAGGAGCCTGTACAAAAAGATACATGTAAACTAATACTAGATCTAACGTAAGGAGGAATGTGAACCGTAGCATCTCAACCAGTTGCAATCAATGAATCAACATTTCTGTAATACCGAGGAACTGAAAATGATAGTGGTTGGTACCGGAGACTGGGCAAACGTTCACAAGTCTTTCCAAATCTATTTTGGATGGCACATGTTGACGGCACAACATTTTTAAGATGGCCAGAAAAGGGATGTATTGGTAACATATATGTATAGAAGACGATCCTTCTAAAGATATATTGAGATCAAAGAGAACCCCAGATTCCAGCTGGAGGAGAAAATGATATGTGATCACAGCCATTTATTTTTATCTGATAAGATGGGAAAAGTGGGCCTAAGATCACTCTTGAAAGTAAAAGACACAGAAGGTAAAAAGCTGACCCAAAAAATAATAATAAAAAAAAAATGGAGGAAGTACATCAAAGGAGGTCCCAAATATTTATTTATTTATTTTAAAATAAACTTTATTGGTATTTTTCAAAACAATAAAAAAATAAACAGAAATAAAAACATTTCATCCTCTTGTTCAGCAGAGTTGGGACATTTTCTTAAACATATCATATTGTGTGTTATACAATTATATGTATTATATCTACATATGCAAGTCTTGGTGTATTCAGGTCTTTTTCCATGTAGGATTGAAGGTATCTTGGCGACATTTCGACGAGGTCCCACTCGTCATCTTCAGGCTGGTGTTTGTGGCTTTGTGTCTGTGCGAGCAAAGCACGATCGGAGCTGCTGTCTCTCTATAAATATTGGTGGGGAGGTAATGGGCTGTGTGGTAACTTCCTGAGTTCCAGTACTGTGGCTTCCTGAGTGCTTGTCAATCTTTTGTGTGCTAATGACCTTTTGTGTGCTAATGACCCGGGTAATGGGCTGTGTGGTAACATCCTGAGTGCTAGTATTGTGGCCTCCTGAGTCCTGTGCTGCAACATACTGGGTATTTGGCTGTGTTGTGGCATCCTGAGTTTTAGTGTTGCAACCTCCTGGGTTTTGCGATGTAGTGTCATGGGTGGATAGCTGTGGTAGAACATTACGGGTTTTGGTTTGGCTCTGGGTTTGAGGTCTAGCCCTGTGTTCATGTAGTCACGGTCAGGCTTCTGGATGGTCATTGCATTTTGTCCATGGGCTGGGTCTGGTTTGAATCTGGTGAGGGTGGGTGGTAGTATCATGTGTTATCTTGGGCTCGGTGTCAATTTTTGTGGCTGGGATTCATTTGTTGACTAGGGCTAGTTTCCAGATGTCTGGTAGGTGGGAGATATCACGTTTGTTCATGTTGTGGGGTGTTTCTCTATTTCAATGGCTTCCCTAATTATTCTCTTCTTGTAGTGTTCAGCTTTAGAGATTAATTGCTTCCTTCAAAATCAATTTCATGAAAAATCAATTTCACCTATGGCATGCGTGGATATATAATATAAAATTTTATGTAAAGAGAAAATCCAAACTGCACTTATTTCCAACATGATGAAATTGGGATTTATAGAATTCATTTTAGAATTCAAAGCATTGTATGCAACATTTATTGCAAAATTGTTAATGTATTCTTTTTAAAAAAAAAAGAAAGAAAAGTTGTCTACCAGCTTCCAGATGCAAGGTTTTTTCTCCTTTTTTCTTTTAGAATATTATTTTAGAATATTTAAAGGCTATATGAATGTTATTTCCTAATTCATCTTGATTCTGGCTCTATTTCAGATAAGCTTGCTCCAGGCAAGTTGTCATATATGCTTTACTTATGTGACATAGAATAGAATTAGCAATTCTCCAAATACTTTTTGACAACTTTATGTCTTAATTCCACAGCAAGTAGAAAATATCAATTACCTTTACACATACAGGATGTTCCTGTACAAAAGAATAAAATCATTTGTACTGAAGAAAGTTGAGGCTTGGTGGACAGGTGAACAATAAATGAAAGGTAGAACTGATAAGACAGGAAATGAAATTATTAAATTTTAATAGGATGATTACATCTTCACTCTTAAAGTCTCAGGTAGGTAATATGACTGCATTAACTTATGCAGAAGGATAATAACATTATAAATGTAATTGAATAGAGTGAATTTATACAAAAAGCCAGTGTCAGTTTATCCTATACAGTTTTTTTTACAGACAAAATACCATGAATATAGGCTAAAACTGACAGTGGCTTTTTCAAGATTAGTTGCAACACTAGCTTTTACAGTGGACAATTTGCGTTCCTTTGTAGGCATATTTATTTACAGATAAATATTATACAAAGTCAAGGAATATTGGTATTTGAAGAACTATATTTTGTTGTATTGGATATTTAGGCTAAAAGCAGTTTGGAGGCTAAGAATCGAGAGGCATAAAGTCTATCCTCAAAAAGAGCATGATATTTCTTGGTTAGCAACTTAGAACCAAGATTTATAGGAATTCAGACAAAAGTAGTGATAGTTTAGGAAAGAATTGAACTATGAATTTCTTGGAAGAGAGATAGCCGAGATTTGTTGTACATACATTGTGTCAGTTTTGTGAGCTTCAGGAGAACAACCCTATGTTGCTGAATTATGGGACTGTCTTTTGACACATAGCTACATAAAAATACATAAAACTCTTCAGTGAAAGATAATTCTTCAGTTCATCTGATGTTAATCTCTTTTACTGATAGACTTACAGTATATAGACAGGTAGTTACTCCTTACATTGAGCCTGAGTCTTCCATCTCATAATCTTAACCCATTGATGCTGATCTTGGGCAACATGCAATAACCTTAAATAATTACAATCAATTTTGCCACTAATTTTTATGCACTGGTGATCCACTCTGCTGTAAAATCTTAATACAAGCAGAAGGCCTATTATAGTAAAGTATCTCAGATATAGGTTTATGTAGATTCATAAAACACACTAAGCCATGGTTTGTAAAATAGAATTCAAAGAAGTTTGCACTAAGCTATAAATAATGGTTTACCAACTTAACAATTTAGCTCATTCTACATGCTAATTTGGAACCAACCAAACTACCTTATAGTTTAGTGTGTTATGTGAATTCAGCAATTGCTTTTTGAAATAGGCAAATATACTTTGATTTTCTCATTATTTTAATTTCTGATATATATTATTGTTCTGCTGTGATTCTTCTGTGCCATTTTTGTTGTGAATCTATGTTTATTCTTTAGACTTTCACAAATTGTTATAAAGTCATGATTAAGGATATACACTATATGTATATAGTCCTTAGAAAAATACAAATGGGAAAAAGATTAGAGGAATACCTGCCTAGGATGCAAATAGATGGAAAGATAGAAAGAGTTTATGTACAGGAAGAAGGAAAGACGAATATATAGAACCTCTTTGGTGGCTACAGAGCAAAATAGACAATGACCACCAATTGGGAAGCTAAAGAAACCTCTGTTAACATGATAATAATAAGTCTTTTGAGTTTCTTACTACTTGTGGCTGGTTAGTATAAAGAAAACCAAAGAAAGAAAAGATAATTTCTTTCTGAATTTTTGGAGGAAATCCAAAGATTCATGCCACCAAGTTTAAATTATAACATACTTCTGAAATACCTATTACATTAAAAGCTACAGTTTACATTTGTTTTAGTATAAAATGTCTAATAAAACTTAGCCTATAAAGTATAAATGTATTAAGTTAGCATAATGCAACAGTAAGATGAAAGACAGTTTCTTGTAAAAGAACCTACTTTTTCTAAGTAATTATGCCTAATGCGATTTTGATATTTTCTTACTTTTATTTTAAATACAATTCTAGATATCTTAATTTTAGAACTTTGTTTTTAATCAGTGTTGTCTTCCTTCTTATAGTTCATATAATATCTTTTAATTACGATTTGTACCAATGATAAGCATGCTATTGTCAAGATATGTAGACTTTTATTGAAAATGAACAGGGCAAAAATAATGCTGGATTAGTGAAAGGATATATTAATTTGAAAGAATATTTTTACAAGATGGTGTATCATTGGTATTTAACATGTGATAAGTTGTCAAAGATGTACAAAGATATTTATGTCAAACAGATGTTGGAAATGTAATTCCCATCCCTCTCCATTGCTAGGAATATGAGCAATTCAAGAAAGGTAGGCTCAAGTAGAATTCTCTTTCATATTTCTGATACCCGTTTCTCCTCTCATCGTTTTATGGAAATGGTAGTCAAAAAGATGGGAATTGTATTCCAATATATCTTGGAGAAAACTCCGCTTTAGATTATATTACTAAAATGGCAAAGAAGCAAAATATTTCCTAAAAATAAATTTCAGTTTGTTTCTGATATACTTATCTTACTGAAAATTAATAGAATTAATATACTCCCAAAATTATAAATTATCCCTTTAGTAAAACAGAACCTATGTTTTGAAACACTAAGACTAAAAGATTTAAAAATACTGGTTGTTAAGTATAAAAGGAAGGGAAGCAGAGAGAGAGAGAGAGAGAGGGAAAGAAAGAAAGAATGAATACCCATATTACTGTGAGCCTACAGTATGTACTGTATACTTAATCTTACTATCTCCAGCTTAATAAGTAATTTTCTCAACAGCACACCACTGTTTTTTTGCATTTTTGTTGGTGGGTGGGCCAGGGCCTGTCTATCCTTTTTCCCCTCTCAAAGATAATTTGTTTAGAAAAACAAGCTTTCAGAAAACAGGATTCAATTAAATTCAAAACAGTCAATTATATTGTGGAGATAAGTGATAATGGCTGCATTATACAAATGCATTAGGACTGCAACACTCTGAAATTTGGAAATTGCAATCCCAATATGTCTTGAGGGTACCTAGTTAAAAAGCCTATGCTGGATAATAGTGACTAAATGGATTTTCTTTTTAGGAAAAAGCTCTGACTTATCAGCACTATGTATTTAAATAAAATCATGTTTTTCCCAGTCATCTCTTTAAAACAACTATCTGGAGAAGATTCTGGGATTTGCTTCAAGCCCTTATAAAAACTTCCAGTGTTGTTGTGAAATGGAAACATCTGACAGTTCTTCTGTAGTTAAAAATGTTATCAACCAATCTGTTATAATGCATTCCCTGGGGGCAGCATGCCATGGGATTTATTTTCTCCTTCAGTGGTTGCCTCTTGAATAATAGGAAACATTCAGATTTTTGGAGGATATTTGTTTTCTGTATATTAGAAGAAAGGAAAACTGTGCTTAGCAGATTCACGTAGAAAAAATATGACTGATATAACAACATCCAGTAATTGCCACACTTTTCTAGAGAAATGCCAAGCAAATGAGTCACCAATCTGAATTTATCAGAATTAATGATAAGAACAACGTTCAGCAAGCATCCACTGTTATCTACAAGAGAAATTTCACCTCAGAGTGGCTTCATTGGAATTGTTATTGAAGTAACAATCGAACTGAATTTTTATTTCAGTTATTTAGATGAGACTGATAAGCTGAGAATGCAGCAGTGGTGGATGGAGAAATTAAGTTTTTCCTGGAATATCTTTCCTTTCAAGAATATCTTTCCCAGAATCTAGTTCTTGCTTTTTGGGTGGAATCCTTCCTATTGTCCATCCACTCTTCTTTCTGGTAAACTATTTTGTTAGTCTGCAGTAGAGAAGTTAAGAATAAATTTCTTTTTTACTATTTGAGGGCATCTCAGTAATTATCAGTGTCTGAAACTATGTATTTTTCAGGGATAACACAGAACAGGCTAAAGAGCACAACTCAGACTTGGAAAAATTAATTGACCCTCCCTGATTTACACCCATGTGCTTTAGAATTAACCCTGGATTTTTTTCTTCTTCTATTGTTTTCCATATTGCAGTTCTAACCAACGATAATGCAGCAATTTAAACTGTTGTTTAATTTTAAATTTTACATACTAGAAGACATACCACATGTGAAGATTATATAGGGAAACATCCACCAGATTTGTAGATGAATATCAAGAAGAAAATAAAAGAAATAATAATCAGTTCAGTCTCCTTGACATCAGGAAATGGGGAAGCATCTAAAATCTACTGTACTTCTTTAGGGTTTCATTAACTGTGAATACAGATAATAAAGGTAAAGGTAAAGTAAAGGTTTCCTCTGTCCATTCATGTGGCTCTCATCTTCATTTCTTAGCCAAGAGAGCCAGCATTGTCCAAAGACACTTCTGTGGTCATGTGGCCAACATGACTATACACTGAGGTGCACAGAATGCTGTAATCTTCCCAACAAAATGGTATTGATTTATCTACATGCATTTGTATCCTTCCAAACTGCTATATGAGCAGGAGTTGGGGCAAAGAACAGGAGCTCACCCCATCATGCGGCACTTGGACTGTCAGCTGTCAAACTGACAAGCTCAACATCTTTAACTGCTGAGCCATTGCACCCCACCTGATAATACAGAAATTCAATTAAAAAGAACATTTACATGTGCACAGTTTGTGCTTTTTAATATATTTCCATCCAATCCATGGATGATAAGTTGTAAAGACATTGTAGAATCATGACAACCATCTAGTGAGTATGACTTTACTTTTTAAACATACAACAATACCTTAACCTGGGCTTAACTTGGAAGTCTTTCAGTTTTTACAGTCTATAGCACTTATTTCAATATTGGTATAATAAATGTGTCATAATTTTTTTAAAATACGCAATATAAAAATAAAATACTGATATTGATATTGAGAGCATTGCAACAGATACCTAATATAAAATAAAACTAGATAAAGGAAAACCTTTTATGGTGAAATGTTAAGACTAGAGTTAGATTCATCTGTCAATTTAGGTATAATACTGAATTTCCTTAAAAATCCCTTTGTGTTTGTTTAATTGTTTTTACAATATTATGTTAGAATATATTAGATAATATGTTAACAAATATAAATAACAATTGTATTTTAATGTATCTTACTTCATATTGGTGAGGATGAAGAGAAACCATAAATGCTCTTCTGAGGAAGTGTAAAATTAAAATATAAAATAAAATGGTATGAAGAACAGTTTTAATAGAATCCAAAATACAACATGCCTGATAAATTGAGAAATGTCACATTCAAACAAATTCAAGTGCCAAAAAGGGACACGAACTATACAGGCATTTTTAACTCTTGCTATAGTTTTTCTTTTTGTTGACTAGTATATTTCCTTTTGTATTAAGCAACATCTTTCTTTTGCATTCTATCAAAGAATGATTGAAAGCGCTTAGGGCCATATTCACAAATTAGGGTTAATTTGTTAAAATTTCAATGTTTGGTATTCATGGGTCAGTACATCATGTTCTTGGCTCATTGTCATGAATTGCTCCATACACGTGCAGAGTTCAAGCTTGTGACAAGGAGCACGTAATAAATTGCATCTGTTAGATTTATAAATTGCATCTGTTAGATTTAGCTAATCTTCATGCCATTGCTTCACTTCAGTTTTGTCTTTTGGCTCAAGAAAGTGCAAATGGGATGTACCACCCAGAACATATTTTTAACATTGCTTTGCAATGAGAACTTGAGTGAACCAAAATTTGGCAGTACCTAAACTACGGTATGCTCTTTTTTCAATTCTATTAACACATACAACATCTGGTTAATACAGATATAAAATAACTGATAGATGAACTGAAAGATTTGGAATGAACCTTTGCTGCATCGATTCTTGGCTATTCCACGAAGCACTAATTACATAATAAATACATACACACCCTTGAATGAAACAGACTCATCCTCACACCCTCTTACTCAATGCAGCTGTAATCAGGATCACAAAAAACTCTTCCTTGTGGCTGCATGAATGTACATTACTCTCATTTTTTAAGTAGCAGTTCACCTTACTCCTGGTGGCAAAAAAAAAAAAAAAGTGGAGAGATGGCTCTTGCATTTTGGGGACAGCCTGATTTGAGTAGGAAGGGAAGCAATGCCCTGAAATCGGGAGCAAAGGAAGCATTTCTGCAGCAGACTTAAATAGTCATTAGGGACTATGAAGAAGCCAGACCTGGACAGGGACTTATTTATTCTTGGGACATCATAGATAATTTGTACATCATGTTTTGTTCTGAGGAAGAGGAAAAACAATATTTTTAGATGGAACAACCACATCAAAATATATGCCACTTAAGATGGGTGTTGGGGATAAGTCAAAGGCAAGCTCATAAGACATGACTTACAATTGAATTAATCTTGACTAGGACAGGGATGTTTTAACTTCTATTCCTTTGCAAACAATCCATTGAAAAGATCTCTGTTTCCCAACAGCTATCGACAGCATTAGTATAGCAAGATTAAGTCTAGAATAGAAAGAGTCTATTAAGTGGATTGACTGAAAATTCAGAATGGGCAAGATAAAGAGTTTTGTACACTACAGGAGTAGCTTCTTACTCTCTAGTATGCATGCTAGACCTTCCTTGGCAGTAGTACATGTGAAAATTTTTTACACACTGAATATGAGTCAACTATGTGAGGCAACCCCCACCCCCAGAAAACAAGACTAAAGGTATTTGGAGGTGCACAATATTAACTGCAATACAGAGTACCAGATCATAGAAAATAATTGTCTTGGTCAGATCTCGCTTGAAGTATTGTGTTGAATTCTAAAATTCTAAAATGAATATAAAAATAAAAATATAAAAATAAGGAAGTCCAGATTATACAGGGACTGGAAACAAAATCCTATGCAAAATAAAATTAAAAATATGTTTAGCATATTCTTAGAAAAGAAGCCTGAGAGGAAATGTGCTAGCAAACTATATATATTTAAAATATTGTAATATACAGAAGGAAGTGACTTGTCACCTGTTTTTATGTAGTGCTGGATAAGAACCAATGGATCTACAAGAAAGTAGATTCAGGTTAGATATTAGGAACAGTTTCCTGAAGAATTTGAGCATTGTATTTCAGTTGAACAGATTGCTTCATGAAGTAGTACTGTATGTTGTAATCTTAGACATATTTTCTGATTCTAAACTGGTGTGAGATATTAGTAATAATTATAAGAATAATGTGACTTTCAAACTGTTTTGTTTCTGGAGGCTACATAAAATGAATATTTTGCTAAGGTTAAATCTTAACTTAAATCCTATTACAGACTATTTACACAAAACAAAACACAACTTAAATAGACAACAGAAATCACTTTGAAAAATAAAAATAGAAAGATACATTGTAGCACAAATGGAAATTAAAATCAAGAGAATGTATCTATGCATTTTTTTAAAAAAGTATGACTCCTCATATTAAAGCACAACTCTGGACTGCTCACATAAAACATACAGCAAAATATCAGGCAAATCCAATAATACCATATAATGCAAATAATTCATAGCAGTAGATTCATAGGAAATCTAGCATGATAGCAAGGAGGTTCTGTCACTTAAATCAACTCCTCATTTCCTCTCCTCTGGTCTCTTGTGTTTATTACACTGGAAATATCATAAGGAAGTCATATTGTCTGGTTATATGACTGTGTGCATTACCTCCACTTCTGTTATTTGGTTTAGATGGGGTGTTGTCTGGATGATCAGAGAGCTCCCAATGCGGTAAGACAATAAATGTTCTATATGGGAGAAGAAGCTGCTGGCAAAATATTCATAGAAAGCATGTGGATTTTCTTCAGAAACAAACTCAGCAACTATATAACTGACCCTGGTGACTCAGGCTCTTCCTTGCACATGATCAAAGCTATAATTCAATGCATGGTGAATATTTGATTTTTATTATCATAAGTGGAGCTCAGGAACATGACAACTTATGCTAAATTTTTGGTTTTCTCAATATCGCTCAATAGACTGCCCTGCTCAGTTATTGAAATGAAAGAATAACTCCTGATATAAATATTATCCTGACTCTGTGACAGTGGAATATTTTCTGGATTGTGATTGAAATTATGATCTAAAACAGGGGTGCCAAACTTAGGGCCGGTGGGCCGAACCCGGTCCACAAGCCACTTAAATCTGGCCCACGGGGGCAGCCTGGAAATATCAAAAGGACTGACCTGAGGCCTATTTTTCCCCCCTGGCCTCCTGAAGCACTCTAACGGCTGTATGTGGAGCCCCCGTGGCCTGTTTTTGGCATTTAATTTTAATTCTATTTTAGTTTTAAATTTCTTTTATATTCTGTTGTGATGTCCTTTTATTGTTGTTACCCGCCCCGAGTCCCTTTGTGGAGATGGGGCAAGCTATAAATTTGACTAAATAAATAAAAAATAAAATAAAATTAGAGTGCTGCAGGAGGCCATGGAGGCCAAAAACAGGCCACGTGCAGCCCCCCTCCACAGCCTGTTTTGGCTGTTAGAATGTTGCAGGAGGCCATGGGGGAGAGAGTCATCATTATCACCTTCCAACTTATCAACTTCCAACTTCCTTATGGAGGACTTTGAATTTGAGAATCAAACCACCCCACAGGACAGATATGTTGACAATACCTTCACAGATTTGCAGCATGAAAAAGACAAACTGAGTTAATTTATAGACCATATAAAGGAACAACAGAAGAGCATAACATTCACCAAGGCAGTTGAAAACAATAGGGTGGTATTCTTAGATATTCTAATGAAGTAAGGTAATGAAGGCTATTTAAAACAATGAAGTATATAAAAGGGGAAAAATTACAGATTCATTATTAGGAGGCAGGCAAAATAAAGTTCAGGTAACATGTCAAAAGAAATTAAGTGCCTGTATATGCAATGATATACTGTAAAACATACACAACAGAAGGATTATAAACAGTCAGAAAGCATTCCATACTTTTAATATGTGTCTGACAGAGTAAGAAAAAGGCAGGATTAAAAAAAAGTATAGCAGTAAAATTTGGAATAGTGGACAAGCAAAAATCTGCCTTCTAATAAGGATAAATTCCTCAAACTAAGAACCAACAGAATATATAAAAGAAACTGTAGTGTAAGATAGTCTCTGGTTATTTTAAAAAGCACTTATTTATTATAATAGCTTTAAGGCCATTTTATTCAACATACCCTTAATTGTACATTTTTTCAGACTATATATGCATTACCTTGATATTTTAGTTATTTCTCCTAGCACTTGGTTTCCTGTCCCTTTACCATCTTGGTGCTTCTTTGGATATTTTCCAGTGTGCAATACAACTAGGGCTCCAGATTTCTAACGATTGTACCATCTATTTTCCATCTAGATAATCAAGGAAAGAATAATAGTCAGTTGATTTTATGAGCATCAGTAGCCCCCATCACATCTTGAATTCATGCATCTGGAAGGCAATACATCTCTGAAACTAATGTCTGGTCTGCACATTGTGTTGCAGAATGACAGAATCAAAGGTGAAATCCAGATGACAATCATTTCAGAAGTATCCCTAACTATGGAATATATTCAAATACCATTTAACTTTCTTGCGGGTGATGTAGATGCAACAGATCCACTTAATTATGGAACTGGTTAACATATGCTAGCCATTAATTTTCTTACAATTTTCCAACTGCATACTCTATTATTATATCTAGCCAATTAGAATTTTAATATGTAATCACTTAGAAGGGGGGGGGATAGCAAAATGTACTCTTGCTACTTAATATGATATATGATTCCATTTCAAGGCAAGAATCTTGAATCTCCCCCTCCAAAATTTGCTATCTTTCCTGATGAGGACATAATGTATATTTCAACCCCAGGGCTTTTCTTTGGCGCCGAAAGGTGCCGGAACGCACCCCCCGCCGCGCGCTAAAAAAACCCGGAAGTGATAGCGCGTGATTGGTCGAGACGCATCACGTGACGCGGACTCAGAAAAGGTGCCGGAACGCAGTACCGCTGAGTTCCAGCCGAAAAAAAGCCCTGTTCAACCCAAAGAAAACATTTGTTACAGAGACAGTGAAATATATTTCCTTGGAAGCCTTTCCCTCTCTAGCATACTTGCACAAATTAAATTTAAACATGCAAAGGCTATTTTGGATAAATCTGGAAATGTAATGAATAAAAAATATAACACACACACAAAGGCATACGAATCTCAGTCCAAAATAAGAAATAATATAAGAAATGGTTATTAGGAAAATAAAGTCATCTATTCACATATTTGCCTTGGGACACTTATTCTTCAGCTACATACCTCCCAAGATGACTTGAGTATCCTCTCACTAGTAAAATGGTTGAAGTCTGCTTAAAGAGACAGTAAAGCAAAATTGTACTTCAATTGTTTAATTTTCAAAATCTTTGTTAAGTATGAGATATGCAATGAGATAGAATCTGATATTATAGAAGCAATCAAGAGAGGCAAGATTGTTCTTCTCCATTCAAAATTTAAAGGAATTTTGGGTAAATTCACTAAGTAACATTTGTTTAAACAGAATCTCAAAATAGTCAATGTACTGTATATTTGTTAAATAGGAAATTGCCTTTCATGCTGTCATCACAATATATCAGAGAGTCAGCTAAGTCTCAGGCAATCCACAGACATCCTGGATCCACATTCATTTATATAGATTTGAATTAATATAATTCAAAAAGAGATGGATGCATGTTATGGTAATACTTACAGGTATTTTAGCCCAAACACATTTTCCTTCTGCTAGAAATAAAAATGACTTGTTTTTAAAAAGTTATTTGAATAGACACAGATAAATAACTAGATTATACTTAACATTATTCTTTGTATTCTGTATGCTAATTAAGAACTTTTAATGTTTCTGATGTTTATCTACGCAAGCTTATCACTTGTAAACATTTTGTGCACTCTGGAATTTCTTTAACAAAGTTCCACGTAATTTAGAAACAGTTAATTTATATCATATGATCTGCCCATATGTAATTATTTTCCTGTCTTAAATCACTGCTTTTGGTTTTAATTGAGTATATTTTTATCTATTTTATCTACTTTGCTACTACATGTTTTATTTCCTAAGGAAGGGGCTGAGCTCCTTAGCACACATGTCATGCTACAGGCCTTTAGTATAATTTTTCTCTGTTAAGCTTTGTATTTGTAAAGGCTGTAAGATTTGGAATATGACTGTATGAGAATAACAGGCATAAATTGAAGACAAGCTGTAACAATATTTTGAGCAATCAACAGAAGTATACTGTATATCACAGGTGTCAAACTCAAGGCCCACGGGCCAAATATGGCCCGCCACATCATTTTATGTGGCCCATGAGAGCTGCAAAGTTCTGATTGTCTTTAGGACATTTGGTTACATTTATACTGTCTGACAGTTACATGTGGCCCTTTTGAGGGCAACCATTATGCTGATGTGGCACTCGGTGAAAATGAGTTTGACACCCCTGTACTAAAGGATTCAGGTGCCTATCCACCAATATGCAGAATAGGAGGAAAAATACAGTACCAGAAGAATAAAATTTGTTCAAGATGAAGAGATCAAACAAAAAAGGAGGTGAAATTGCATTATTGTTAAGAATGACTACATATTTCTTTGACTTTTTTCTTTTTTTCAAATCTCTTCTTACCTTTTAACTTTGTGCTCAATAAAGTTATATGTGCCAGTTCTTGAATAGCAAAGAACTGATGCCCTTTGTTGCAACGGAGAAACATTCTTCATATTTTTATAGGACTTGTTTTTAATGTGCTATCGTGCCCCTTGATGACGGATCATCTATCA
>JAOYMU010000274.1:41029573-41047220 GCA_025802295.1 Psammodynastes pulverulentus
GAGAGAGAGAGAGAGAGATAGATAGATAGATAGATAGATAGATAGATAGATAGATAGATAGATAGATAGATAGATAGTCTACTTATTTGCATTTCCTAACCACAGGAGATCCAAGTGCAGAAAGCAATTTTTTTTTAATGATCCCGTCATCCATGAAATAAGAACAACAACCATGTAAAGAACAACCTGAGATGCTATTCGCTGCAGATTTGTTCTTGCATAGCTACTTGAAGCAAAGCAGCCAGGAATTAATTTTCTAGTCTTGGGAGTTTTCTCGGATGTGGAAAACCCTGTAGTTATGAAAGATGGTGATGATGATGATGATGATGATGATGATGATGATGATGATGATGATGATGATGGCTGTAGGTCTGTGAGGCAAGGAGGAGGTCACCAAAAGAACTAGTTGTGATTTGAAACTCATTTTTTGTCATATATGGGTCAAGGCAATTTTGTTATACATCTTCCATCACTTTTCAGAGTATTTGGGGATTAATCTAAAAATCTGGCAAGATTGAGGTGCATAGATAGGAGAAAGAGAAAGCAACAGATCAAGGGAATGGACAGGGTCAAGAGATTGTTGAAATGTTATTTACCCATAAGATTACCGGCAATTAAGTGCAACTCAATAAAACCTAACTAGTGGGTGGAAACATGGCAGTATGGTTGGACTCATGGCAGCTAAATTTGATGGTACAATTTTGGAAGGTCCTATAAGCCTCAGACAAGCAATTTCGGTTTACTCTCTATTGCAGAATGGGACAACTCGCTAGGGGGAAAACTCACTGTGGGACAGCTCGCTGCAGGACAATTCAAACAAATACAAAAGTTAAATTAATTTCAAAGGCACTGTGGCCAATAATAACGAAATAAAAGTCAATACAAGAAATACATGAGTTACAATAATTTCAATGAAAATGTGATCACCAATAATAAAACTACTCGAATGAAGTTATTAATACAGCGTTGAATTGTCCTGTGGCGAGTTGGCCACAGCAAGTTGGTCCTGGGGAGTTCTCCTAACCCCTCTATTGTCTTTTTTAAAAAAATAAACTTTTATTAGTTGAAATCATTAAAAACATTGAACACAGTGAGGTCTTCCCATCATTCCTTTTTGCTGTACATCTTAATAATAAATATAATACCTTATATATATATATCTTACATGTATATACCCTTAGTTTATAACGTTTGTATAACCCTTTTCTCCCTTCGTGCTTATTTACATAATCTCATTTATCCCATTGGGTTGTCTTGTCGGTTTTCTTTTTCAGTCTCCCTTTTTCTATTCCCACCAAGTGTAAAATTTGTTCCAAATTTTGTAATATTCGCTTTCATCCTTCTCTTTTAATTCCAGCGTTAATTTACCCATTTCTGTGCATGTTAAGATTTTTTTAACTACTTCCGACCCCTCTATTGTCTCGTTGGTTACAGCTGAAGCTATGACTACTTCCCTTATTCCCACAGCAGAATTCAGCATTTAAAACCCCAAATGGGGTACATCAAAAGAGGAAGAATTCTTTATTTAACCATTGGAAGATGCCATATGTTTTTATATACCCCAATAAACTGGACTACACTTCAAAGCCTTCTGCACAAATATAATTGATGATGGTCTCCCAGAACAGCTCCTACAGGCCACCACCTAAAAGCTTGGAAGGAGTATGGCATTTATCCAGGTTTACACAATCAACAGATTACATTTATCCCTTTTGCCAAGAATGACAGAGGCTGCTCACATGGAAAATAAATATTTTGGAGAGCAGGCCTAACACTTTCCAGAATATAGACTAAAGCTGAGAAGGTTGTTTATTCCCAGGCTGTGATTCCAAAGGTTTTAATCAGCTCTAAGTCCTCTTATCTGAGCCAAGGAGATTTTTACATCGTTTTCTCACTGATATGCCCTTCCCCCATTTGTATTTTTCTTTCTCTCTTTCTTTCAGACTTTCCAGTTGGTTTTATTTATGTAGACATGCAAGCATGCTAAATTTCAGAGCTTTAATTTGTGGCTTCCTGTCTCCAAGATTGTTCTGAAGTAGTTCTCATGTGGCCATTCTTCCAGTTAAATATTTACACACACATAAAGTGCACATAACTTTTACTTAGGGGCAAACACTCAACGTAGCTTTGCTTCACTCTTCAAGTTCTACATGTGGTTCTTATCATGACAACATATTGAAAATATGTGCCTAGCAAACACATTTTAGATATATTTATACAAGCCATTATGTGCTTATCTTTGAGGCATTTACTATATATAGAAAAAATGGAAGATTAGATTTCCTATTCTCGTTGGTTGCCTCAAGAGCCCCTTCGGTATATTTATCATGTCCAGCCTCTTGTTTTAAAGTCAAGTCTGCCTTTTCCTTTTTCTAGCTGTAGCTACAATCTTCATAGTCAGTTAAGTACAGGTAGTCCTCAACTTCCAACAGTTTATTTAGTGACCATTCAAAGTTACAATAGCACTGAAAAAACGGACTTATGGCCATTTTTCACACTTACAAATATTGCAGCATCCCCATGGTGATGTGATCAAAATTTGGCAACTGGCCTACATTTATGACAGTTGCAGTGTCCCAGGGTCATTTGAACAACTTGTGCAACCTTCTCACAAGCAAAGTAAATGGGGAAGCCAGATTCACTTAACAACTATGTTACTAATTAAACAACTGCAGTGATTCACTTAACAACTGTGGCAAGAAAGGTTGTAAAATGAAGCAAAATTCACTTAACAACCATTTCACTGGGCACCAGATGCATCTTTTTTTCCTACTACAAAACAACTAAAGAGACCCAGAAGTCACACAACATGCAATGTACTTTTCATGCATAAAGTAGTGTCTCTGATCATATACTACTACTTCCATGCTGAAAGGATTTTCTGGTGACATCACCAACACCAAAACTCTTGTCCAGGAAATGCCCAGTTAGGGGCTCTTTTCATGTCCCCATTAAATTGCCCATCAAAGTGGTACCCATTTATCTACATGTGATTGCACCCTTTTGAACTGCTGGGTTGGCAGGAACTAGATCCTGTGATGGGACCTCACCCTGTCAAGGGCAGCAAGAGGTCTCGAACGTGAGCCTGTCAATCATCAGCTCAGTGTTCTAATCTCATGAGCCACTGTGCTCCTCTCTGATCATGTGAAGATACCTTAAGGTAAGAATACTCATGATGACTCATTTTAAGAATACATTAACATGTCCACTCAATCCTATGTGAGGCATTTATATCAGAACATGTCTTAAAGAGTTCAGGTGCACCTAGGAGAAAGACTGCACAGAACAACTCTGTGTATTTCTACGCATTAAGTAAATCATTCATTGTTCAATTGGGCTTCTGTGTAAGGCTACACAAGAGCTGCAGAGCTGCTCACAGGTGTTCTTTGCACCTTTAATTTGCATTCCTCATTCATCTAGTTTGTTCCTTTGGCACAAAGGAAAAGCCCAAAATACTAAAAGCCATATGCAGGAAAAGTAAAGAGGAGCCAAAAAATGGAGTCCCGTTTTATTCAAACTACAGTATGTATCTTGTTTTTTTTCCTCACTTGAACTTTACAGAAAAACACACACACACAAATAAGGCTTTGTGCTGCCCTGAATGCGGTCCACAGTTACTGGTCCAAGTAAATATCAGCACCGTGTCTATTTAGAAAACAGAGAAAGAGCTTGTTGAATGGGCAGCCAGTAGCTGATTCTGGTAAAAGAATGAGATCTGCAGATTTATCAGACCAAAATTCTATCAATCTTGTTCAATTCCCTACCAGGGCTGTCTATCAGTCTGCTTCATTACTGCTAATAAAGCACACCACTGCTAAAGTCCTACTGTCATCACTGGAGTTTAAGAGACATAGTATTTGGGATTAAAAGCTTTGTGTTTGTGGTTTGAATTTATGTTATTGTCATACTTATGCCTTTAAAACTGCTATCACACACCCACTGGTTTGACAGTAAATCTCCACTGGAATAAGAATATATGTTGTAGATCAGCAGCCCCCAACCTTTTGGGCATTAGGGACCGGTTCTGTGGGGAGAGGGTTTTTCGCAGACTGGAGGGAGCATGCTTTCGTGTGCTGCCTGCATTCCACAGAAGAAGCTTTGCTTGTTGGTGAGGCCTGGTTTGTGCCATACCGTGAACTGATGTCAGTCCATGGACTATAGATTGGGGGGCCCTGTTGTAGATCGTTCCATTGCCTGGATCTTACCATGTTTCCCCCAAAATAAGACCCTGTCTTATATTTTTTTTGCCACCAAACCAGGCACCAGCTCTTATTTTCAGGGGATGTCATCCACTAAATCACCTCACTTGCATGTCACCCCCAGCCTCCTTTTCACTTTCAGAGGCCTTCAGGAACTTTTTCTTCTGCAGCCAGCAAGGTCAGCAAGGCTTTCCTGAAGGCTTCTGCAGCCAATAACAGAGCTTCGGATCGATCCAGAGCTCTGGTATCAACAGCAGAGATTTTCAGGAAAGCTTTGTCAGCCTTGCCAGTTGCAGAAGAAATGGGCCATCAAGGCAGGTGTCGGGCTGTACAAGGCCTGGCCGCAACTGTCCGAAGGTAAGTAGTAGGGCAGCTCCACTCCCCCATCTCCACCCTAGCTTAATTTTTACCTGTGCACCCTGTAGTGGGTTTATATTGGGTGTGCATATAAAAATCAAGCTAGGACTTACTTTCAGGGTAGGTGGTATTTTCAGGGAAACACAGTATATAGACATTAATTATAAGAATAATCTATATGTACTGTATGGATGGATGTAGTAGTATACTTTTTATGCTATCTGAATATGGCTAACTCTAAGCAGCTCAGAATAATCAACAAGCCACCAATACAAGTAAAAGAAATAATAACAAAGGAGAACATCACATCATACAACATTAAATCCACAGTGTCATCATTCTAAGGCTTTTGTTTTGTTTTCATGTTTGTAGATATACATGTGTTGCCACCTATACCCATTGTTCTTACTTTCTTTCTCACATGTACATAAATTGCACATGCTTCAACAGTTTCATTTAGCAGGGAGAGATAATATTTTCTTGTAAATGATTAACAAAATGTTGTTCTCCGAGTATTCCCTTCGGTCAAGTTAAGACTGTGCACCTGATCCCACGGTAGAAAAACAATGTCAGAGCTAAGGCTTAGATGCAAATAATGCCTGATTTACAAAGAACAAAATACAAATATGTGTGGATGACTTCAGGGAAGAAACAGTGAACTCAAGACAGCTCCGCTAAAAGAAAAGTTGCCAACCACAGTAGAATAAAGAGCCAGAAAGAGCCAGCTCTTCATAATTCGTCTCTCTGGATAAGGAAAGGACTAGTGAACACCCACAAATGCTCCTTGCTTCTTTTGAGGAGTTGCTTCTTTTGAGGAGGTCACAAGACAGTGGTACCAAGAAAGTGATTTTGATAATTTTCTATATTGGATTTACAAAAGAGGCTTGTTAAATCTTTGAAGAATTTTCTGAGAAGGTACAAAGAAAAAATGAAAAGCAATCAAATTCTAAGACATTATTTGAAGGGACTGAAGATTAAGGTTGTAAAGAAAAGGAAGGAATATAAAGTTGGTTTATTTAATCAGGGTTAAACAGATACATTGTTATCTCAGGTAACCCTTAACGAAACTTTGCTGATCAAGACAAAATTGATGTGGCTTTAAGGATTTGTTGATGGATAAGACATGAGATATGAGAAGAAGAGATCATTTATTGTATTTTAGAAGAAAGTGATAAGTTATTAAAATTGTTTCTACTTGTGAATGGGAAAATCATTTCCTTACATATTTTTCTTAATATTGTTATGAATTTACAAAATAGGAGCTACAATTTATGTAGGTGTATAGTCTACTGATGTTTAAATTCTCCTTGACCTTCTGTTCTACCAGGAGAGCTAATTTTGCTGCAAGTCAACTTAACGTTTGCAGCCAGAAATACTTTATCACTCCCCAAAACTCCAGCAGTTCAATACAACAGTGATGAAAAGAAAAACAGCCTTTAATAAATCATTATAATCTCTTGCCAAGTTAAACAAATCCTGGCATGTGTAGCATAGCCCTCAACCTTGAAGAGACCTCTCACATGGATGATCAGTGACCTTGTCACTTCACTCCACAAATCTTTTTGAACTGTCAGGTAATCCACAACACTCTGCAATAGCCACATTTTGTGTTATTTCCTATGAATACGGCCTTGTATCAAAATATTCCGCTAAACACTTTGGAAAATGTTCTTTGCCTAGGCCAAGAGTTGAACAGACCATGACATTTTATATGGTGGCTATTGTTATGCTGAACATTTATCACGGTGAGGGGGCGGGTTTCTTTTTTCTTTGGGTACCTTACAAAGATACAAACATGCATTTCTTATTTCTCTTGCTGAAAGTTATAGAAATAGCAGCATGCCATTTTACATTTAGCTACGGAATTCTTATTCCTTCCATATCAATACATATGGAATTCTTTCCTTCCATAGTAAGCAAATTACCTCAGAGTTGAATATCTGTAGCTGCTCTGGAAATGAGGAAACAGAGACAACTAACTATGGCTCTGTCTTGCATTTCCTACCAGTTATAGCAAGTTACTTGGGTTCTTTTTCCTTGATAGTATCCATATGCCAGAGACCAGGGAACACAGTTGGAATCCATCCCAATCTTTCAAAAAAAGGAGTAGGGTGAAAGTAAGGCCAAGAAGCAACAAGAAAAGAAAGGGAAAATCTCAGGATGATGCTAAATAAACTGAAGAAAAGTGTATAATAATCTAATTCTACTTAGGGTGGAAAAGCTTTTCTCCACCCAACCTTCAGGCAAAAGCACTTGAAGAACATAGGGTGAAGGTGAGCGAAGTCAGAACTTGAAGTGAGCAAGACCCAAAGAAATCTATCTTGCTTTTTAAAATAGCCATGCAAAAGCAAATCATTATACAAAGATAATTTGTGCCACTAAATTCACTGAAAAGTCCCTAGTACTGTAATCCCATTTCCTTCTAAAGTAGGCACATGCCAAATGTTTCTTTCTCTCTCTTCCTAGCTAAACATGAAAGAATGGGCATTTGTTACTTTCCTTACAAAGTCAAGGACTGAATTCTCAGTCTCTGCAGACAACACTGTTCTATTTTTAAAGCTAACACAAAAACTTAGGTGTCTCCTGAGTTGCATTACATTCGATATTAAGACTTAGCTTCACCTGTCTGTATTATGGCTATCATTTGACTGAAAAAAACTAGACTATACAAGCGAACAAAAATGGTGCAAACTTGGAGAACTGGTGACTAATTTATTGACTGATTGATCGTTTGACTATATTTGTTAAATGCTTCAATCCAATATTTCTGGACTATTTCCATATGTCTGTTTTATCTGCTGCTTGAGCTGAACAAGGAAGTAGAACACCATGTTGTGTTACAGACTACTTTGAAGAAGGCTAAAATATTTCATTTATATTTAGCCATGGTAGATTTTCTACCATTTGTTTCTCTCTTCCAAAATGTTATCTCTGGCATGGTTTGCGATGTGAATTTGGCAAAATAAAAAAATTAAAAAATGGAAGACACAGAATTAGGAACATAACTTGACATAACTCGATTTCATACCATTGCTCATCAGGACACTCCTGAATATTCAGAGCTGGATAAGAAACTCAGCAATGGAAGTGATGTTTTTCTGACTTTTGACCCCTTTTCCTACACTGTAGTATATCCACAGTGATGTATTATGGCTGATGTATGTTTAATTTTAGAGTGAAGCTGGGTAATGTGCAGACATTCAGATGGGAACTGGAATGTATCATCTGGAAGGGAACTCTTTCCTAACTTTGTTTTCAAGGCGTTGCTTCATGCTGATATATAACTGCAAGAAATTTTGAAAAACAGTTCAAAGAAGAACAGTGGCAAAGCAAACACTAATCTCAACTTTATTGTTTAATCTCGCAGGCTTGTAATTTATAAACGTTGTTTTAATTTTTGGAGAAATCTTTGTATTCCATTTTGCTTTTTCAGAAAGCAAAGATGGAACTGAATGGTCCCATTCAGATAATATCACTGAAAAAGCTGTGAGCAATCCCTTCCTTTCTAAGCTGGTAATGTCACTGAAGAGAGCTCTTGTGCCAGGAAGTAGCTGTCCACCACTCACCACTTAAACTCTACATATGAACTCCATAAACCTCTGTGATGTTGCTAAGGATTTCATAACATAATTCCAGTCTCCCACATTAGGAAGGAGTTTATTTACATGAATTTATTTTGAAAACTGGTATGCTTTGTGGACAGTTTCATTGTCCAGAAGGTGAAGGAGGAAACAAGAGAGTCAGCTAAATTGAGTTTAATATTACCAAGAGGGAAGAAGTGATCAGAGAAGTGGAAGCAGTAAGAACCTTGGATGAAGGTGACCATATGATCTAAAAAATCACTATATTGGAATTTAGCAGATAGCTAGCTAGTTAAGTGTTCTTGATTTCAATAGGCCTTCAGCAAACTAAAAAGGAAAATAGGAAAGATTTCATGAACAAAAAATCTTGCAGGAGGAAAAAAGATCAGGAGATGTGAGCACTTCTGAAAAATAATTTTAAATCTTAATCATCAATAATAATAAAGATAAGGAGGAGGCCACTAATAAGGCCAAAAGAAAATCTCTCTAATAAACTAAGAAACAAAAAGGAAAAGTTCATGAAATGAAATGAGAAATCAAGAGCCAGTTTGGTGTAGTGATTAAGGCACCAGTCTAGAAACTAGGAGGTTGTGAGTTCTAGTCTCACTTTAGATATGAAGGCCAGCTGTGTGACTTCAGGCCAGTCACTCTCTTTCAGCCCAACCCAGGATTGTTGTTATGAGGAAAATAACAGTAGGGACAGAGGTGGTATTCAGCAGGTTCTGACCAGTTCTGGAGAACCGGTAGTGGAAATTTTGAGTAGTTCGGAGAACCGATGGGAATGGAGATTTTACAGCATCCTTCCCCTGCCATGCCCACCAAGCCATACCCACAGAACCGGTAGTAAAAAAATTTAAATCTCACCACTGTCTACCAGGTACATTCTACCACATTTTGTGGACATGCAATCATGCAAGACAATATTTGAGATTGATACAGACATGGGTGGAGCAAATGGTGGGAGAACACATTCAATTCAAGCCAGAATTATTTATTTTAGGAATAATGACAGACGGTTACAGCAAAGGTATAACATACTTAATAATACATGTATTGACAGCTACGAGAATGGTCTATGCACAATATTGGAAAAATGAAACTATACCACCAGAAAGACAGATAATAAAGAAAATAATGGCTTGTGCAGAATATGATAGATTAACTTTAGAACGGAAAAACAAGGGGGAATCAGAATATTATGATACCTGGAATACGTTACAAAAAAGAGGGTCGGAACAAAAATAGTTAGGATGAATGGAATCAAAATGTAAATACTGTACTAATAATATGAATGTTAATGGTTTAGTTATATTTTTATATGTATGGTGCACTGTGTTTGATACCTATAGTTGTAAACAATAAAAATATATTTTTTGAAAAAAGGAAACATATGAGCTGCGTCATAAAAATAAAACTGAAAGAAAAAGTCTTTAAAATATTATTTAAATCTTAGATTGCATGTGCCTCTTAGTTTGTGAGATATCAACAATAATATGTTGCAAGGCAATCTCTGAATTAGAAATTATAGTTTAGCATGAACAACCTAGATGTGAAACTTGGCTTTTGTTGCAGTAATATTTGACCAAGATGGCCTCATGTTTTCCCTATTGTTTACTTATCTTCAACATCTACATCCAGATATATACTTACCATATAGATATCCTTCTGAATTTCTCAAATTTGTATTCTGGATTTTCTGCTTTTTAAAAAATTCCAAAATAGTTTTCTATTTTCTGTTTCTTTCAGAGATTGAGAAAATTATAAAAATGAATGCATGAACAAAGAGACTGCAATGCCACATTGTCCAATTCTGGAACTAATTTTTAAAAATAGATGGATTGATTGAATATGTGCCATTAGAAATGCTTGTAATTAAATAGCAGTTTAAGACAAAATAATTTGAAGAAACAATAATGGCACGAAATGAAGGAAAATTGTCTTATCCTTCAATATCTTTATACTTGGAAGTTTTACTTGGCTAAGTCTTTGAATTGTTTGTATTTATTATGACAAAGACTATAAACTAAAATACTGGAATAATACAGAATTAATCATAAATTACTTTCAGATAGCTACTTTTTCCACAGTTACGTGTGAAAGAATTTAGGGTTCAATCACCTATTCTTAGGAAGAGATGAAATAATCAAGCCATGCATTCAGGGGCCTAGTTTGAACTAATTACATCTGCACATCTGTTTCAAGGAGTTCAGCTTCCATGGATAATCACAGAAAAATGTTGGACTTTTGACAGAACTCTTGAATTAAAATTGCAGGTACAGTATTCTTCGTCAGAGGAGCTTTTGGTGTTTCTGCAATGAATCATCTACAATTAACATACTCTACTCCTCAGCTTCTATACACATTATTTGTCTTTAATTAGGCATATATTCTTTCTGTAGCCAAACAAATTCAAGTCCAAATCTGTTTTGGTTCTACTCCTTATAACAATTAGGAAATGGGACAGAATACAGGATTCTAAACTAGAAAGTGATAAAGGTAGATATCTTATATCTGAAACTAATACATCCTTAATCAGAAGAAAGAGGGAGAGATTTGAAGTGACTTGAAAAAAAATGGATAAGAGACATCTGGATAAAAGCAATTAGAAAAGGCTTAACCTAATAATTCTGGATATTTACATAGGTGAGTTCATTTTCTCATCAGTTTCAGTGGGCACAGGAATAAGAGGAAGGGAATGCCATGGCAAAACTACCAGAAGGATCTGCTTTCCTTGCATAAGTTTCATAGCCAACCTCTTCCCCCGTGGTTAGATTGCTTTTAGAAAAATAAATTAGGAAATAACTGCATGGTTTAGGCATAAGAAAATGAAGATTACATATTAGCAAAGATTAGCTGCATTCCCAGCCATTGACAATATAGACAAGGGATGCTGGTAGTTGATACTGCCAGTTGAGCCAAGTGAGCAGAAGTTTCTTACTTCTGACTTAGAAATAACTGAATTCAATAGAACATAAGACTGAAGACGGGTTCAAGTGATTCATCTTTGTTAAAAGATTGTGATTCTAGCATACATGAACTGCATATGGATGTGTGAACGTGAATAAAAACATCATAGGAGTACTTTGTCTTTAGATTTGCAGATTACATATAGAGATTTATGGAATGTTTTTAAAAGCAAACCTATGGTATGCTGAATCCACATTTATTGTCCTTAGAAGTAGTATAAAAACTCAGCAGGATCTGGCAATTATAGAGCTATAGAGACAAAGGAAAGGCCACAACTGACCAAGAATGATTGAGTCAATCTTCTACTTTACCAGTTGGAAGAAACATCTAGCTTTCAGCAGAAGTAGCAAAGATTACATGCAGGCACCTTTTTATCAGGAAGTGGGAGATCAAGCCAGAGACCCCACAAAGATGTAGGTAGGACCTTTGATCTAATGTTATATTTCCTGAAGAAGGATGTATTAAGAAAGCATAAAAATAATACACCTTTGTGTTTTAGTTCTTTTGATATTAATGGCAAAACAAACAATATTTACCTGCTTCTGAATGTTTCTGGTAATGGGGAATGGAAGACTTTTGCAATAAACTCCAGAAGTACAGAGAGAGAGAAAGAGAGAGAGAGAGTGCACAAAGCTTTGAATAAACAACATAATTTGTGCACTGCACAGGGAACTGCATTGTAATAAACCAATGTAATATAAACATTTGCAATGGATGGAAACTAATCAAGGAGAGAAGCAACCCGGAATTAATGAGAAATTTCCTGGCAATGAGAACAATAAACCAATGGAACAGCTTGCCTGCAGAAGTTGTGGGTTTTCCATTACTGCAGGTTTTTAAGAAGAGATTGGACAGCCTTTTGTTCAGAATGGTATAGGGTCTCTTACCTGAGCAGGTGATTGGACTAGAAGACCTCCAAGGTCCCTCCAACTCTGTTATTTGGTTATTATAAAGATATAAAATAAATGAACTAGAATGTTGTCCATCTTAACTATTTTGTCTTTTTCATTTATCCGCTAAAGATATGTAGCAATCATTTCCCAGTTGATTCTCAACCTACAGTTTAAAACATTTTTCATAGTTCCTTAGGATTTGACCTACAACTATGATTGCTAACGGATTATCTCTTAGTTGAACTTGCCACTACATAGATTACATTTTCCAAAACTAAAAATACAGTGTTTTTCTTTAATATAATCATCTGCAACTGTATTACAGGTAGTCCTCAAAATATGACCACACTTGAGCCTAAAATTTCCATTGCTAAGGAAATAGTTGCTAAGTGAGTTTGCCTCATTTTATGACCTTTCTTGCTACAGCTGTTAGGTAAATCACTTTTCTCACGCAGGTTTATGATCAAAGGCATCTACACAGTCTCAAGTTAATATGATCTCATCAAATCAGCAGTCATTCAAGGGGCATTTGAATGCAAGTTGTTGGTCTTCTCTTGTAATTCTGCAAAAGGAGACATTCCGTGAGTTTAGTGCGTTATTAGCACACTTATTTAGCATCAGGAAAATTCATTTACAATTATTACAACTGATTTCTTATTGTGAATGTGACAGAGTAGCATTTTGGAACGTGCTGTGTTTTTTCAAAATAGCAATGCAAATTTATTGCATACAGGGAAGGAAAGAAATGGTGGGGGGATTTTAGATAAAATTACAAATTCTTGCAACTGACAAGGTTAGTCTCCCTATGCATTTGAAGTCTTGTTGATGGAATCAGGAGACATTCACTTGTCCAGCTTGAAGACAGTGTGCTCTTATAATTATGCAATTTGATTTATTTTCTCTGCAAGTTCTAGATTCATAAAAGCAGAGATATTGCCATAGTTATAACACTATGAAAATCAGCATAGACTTAGAAAATTGTCTGATGTCTGGAAAACCTCAAATTGAAAAGCCATTTTTCATGACCTGTAATATTTCCAGAGACCAGAGACCAGAGACCAGTTCATAATACTCATCAACAAGAATCACTGTTAGAAATTCTTTCCTGCCAGCACTACATTGCTGACAAGATCATTCTGTCTGGTCTATGTTGTATTTATTTCCTCCACATGTATCAAATTACCATTGACTCAAAAATATTTCTTCATTTCATATGCTCTGTCTCTCCCTCTCTCTCCCTCCCTCTCTCTCCCTCTCTCTCTCTGTCTCTGTCTCTCTCTGTCGCTCTGTCTCTCTCTCTCTCTCTCTCTCTCTCACACACACACACACACACACACACACACACACACACACACACTGAATGTATGCTGGGCCAACAAGAATGTATTTCTTATTTAGATTAAGTTGATCTTAGGGAGCAGAGGTGGTATTCGGCCGGTTTGCACTGGATCAGCCGAACCGGTAGCAGAAAAAACTGCTGCTCAGGCGAACTGGCAGCTAAACCCCTCCCCCCTCTGCGTGTGCATGCTTTCCTCTCCCTTCCTCCTACTGGTGGATGCCTACTGTGCATGTGTATGCCAATCATGTGAGAGGACTCTTTGATCCTCTCAGCTGATCGGCACAGGTTTTTTAGCTACCAGTTTGACAGAACCAGCACTTTTTTAGCTCAAAAAAGTGCCAGTTCTGTCAAACTGGTAGGTAAAAAACATGTGCAGATCATCAGAGAGGACTCCCTAACCCTCTCAGATGATCTGCGCAATTTTTTAGCTACCGGTTCGGCCGAACGGGCACTTTTTTGAGCTAAAAAAGTCCCACTTTGGCCAAACCGGTGGCTAAAAAATGTGTGCTGATCATCTGAGAGGACTCTTTGATCCTCTCAGCTGGACAGCCCACTTTTTAAACTACCTTTTCACCGAATTGGTAGCTAAAAAAAGTTTGCCGATCAGCTGAGAGGATCAAAAAGTCCTCTCAGATGATTGGCATGCACATGCACAGTAGCCACACGCCGGTAGGCATGCACATGCGCAGAAGGGAGGGGGAGCGTGTGCATGCAAAGGGGGGGAATATGCCTCATGCACTTGCGTGCACGTGCACATGTGTACAGACAGTGAACCGGTGGCAACACCGGGAGGAAACCACTACTGTTGAGGAGGAAGAGGAATACTGAAAACAACATAATCCTGATAACTTTCATTTAGAAAATTACCAAGTGATGAAGCTAAAGTGCCTCCAACATCCCCACACCATCAAGCTTTATTTATATATGATTCCTTGCCTTGAATAGGAAAGAGATAGATTTAGTGATATCAAATTAAAGTGAACTGTTCATTTGCCCTTTCATTAGTATAGTGAACCTCTGACAATTCATGCATTGCTGAAACTCAAGCCCTAACAGCACGATCAACCTGAGGAATATATTTGGAATATTCAAGCTGCTATTTGTATATAGTCCTGAAAGATGTGGCAATGCTTAGCTGCACAGGTTAGTTCTGAATATTCTTAAAAATTATTTCTTAGGACAGAAAAATAAGCCATTGCAAACCCTACATACTAGGACATGCATTTTATGCAAACTGCTTCTCTGCTCTTCTTAATATCACATGGACTAACTGTCTTAGCCTGACCTCAGCTTGACTTTAACATTTGGAGCTAAAAAACACACTTATATAACTGTTATCCCAGAAAGCAGCTTACATCCTGGCTACATCAGCAAAATACAGCAAAGTGATTGTATGCTTCATTTTTCCCAAATAACTGTTGTGGTACATAAATCTTAGAAAAACAAACAAAAAGCCTTATTTGCTTTCCAACATCTGTAAACATATGGTTTGAACTTGGTTCCTCTACTCCACCCACCTTTTTGGTTCCTTATATAAATGCCTTTGTTTTAAGAAGATGCTTGTATAATACAATGCTTGTATAACACAATAGTTAACAAATCACACCCCCAGGGTAAAAATAAAAAAGAATCAGTTTTCTAGTTGTCTTTGAATCCCTTTTTGTTTTCATTGCTTAAATACATCCCATAGTTAGGAATGTATTTTCCATCACTGCAAACATGGCAATGAAGAGATACTTCCAGTACCTATCCATATTTTTACACCTCAGATATAAACAATTAATATTAATAATTTTTATCAAAAAATAAATGGATAAAAAGCTCTGCATTGTTCAAGTTTGTGTACTGCTTTGGATAAAACATTAACTGACAGTGTTCAAACAATCATATTACCAATTCAAAATATGCCTAGGCCATTTACTCATATACAGATATTTTTCTCCATCTTTAGAATCACCTATGAGTAACGAGAATTCACAAACATGCAATCCAATCTAGGGCCTTCATTCCATGCTCACTCCAAGCTGCAATCTTAGCTGAACTGTGCTGAAGAGCTTTTGGGGAAAAAAAGTCCTTCTGGAACCCAAAAGGGTCCATGAGACACATGGGGTGGATCAAATAGGCTCTACTGTCTGGCAGTAGAGAGTAAGCACAGACAACCTCAGAGACAAAAGGCTCTGATCTATCCATAGAGGGGACATATGTTAGCCACCTTTAAACCCAGATCACATTAAATGGCTGATAGAATCATTTGATTGTTATTGTTCCTTATACATTTGAAAATGGTCTGTAAATTAAGCTGCTTGTACAACTGGCAGTGTGCATAACTGAGGTATTTGGATGTAACAAAATCAAAGTTTCCTCACCCACCCCACCCATCCTTCCTCAGAAAACATTCCTTATTGCAGGCCTTCTGTTAGCCTCATTGCTATGGAATCATATGGTTTCTGGGGTTTCCCCTCCCACTCTCCCAGCTATTCTCTATTATCAGAAGGGTGCCTTGTATTATCCAAACCCCATCCAGCTTGGGCTGAAGATTAGTTAACTATCTGGAATCTAGTTAGATTTTCTGAGGGCTTCCAAGCTATTTTTTAAAGGCCAGAAAAAATGTTTATTTAGAAAGATATAATAAAGCAAAGAACATGCACACATCCCACTGTCTTGTCTCACCAAAACAGCACGTGTTCATGGTCGAAACTGAATTATTCACGCCAGTTTCCCTTCTGTCCATTAAAAACACCCCCTCCATTTAAATCCTACCTTTCCAGAAGGGAGCAGGAAATTCAGAAAAATATATCTTTGGTGTTTTAGTAATATGATGAATAATTTTGCCTTTTGAACTCAGCACCATCCTATTTTCAATAAAAGTTAGATTTCAGTTAAAGTAAATATTGAAATAATAATAAAAGAACACCAGACACGCTCATAAAAAAAAATCACAATTTTCTAAGTGAGAAGAAATGTCTTAGAGAGGAGTTTTTGATTTGCACGAAAGGCATGTAACTTTTTCTTGCTGGATGGTAGTGTCACATATTTTAAAGCAATATAATGAATTTTTTTTTCATTCCATCACCTTTCCTTCTTCCCTGCCTTTTGTCAACATATACATAGAAAATAATAATTGCCTTATAAATAAAATCTAATACTATAACCATGAAATAAATTTTCCTATTATACTTTGGATTGAGGCCTTAATAAACATTTCCCCTATAACCCACCAGTGTTATTTTAAAACCAAGCAAACATTCACATAAAGTTCTAATGCCATGAATCTTTGAAAGTAATTATACAAGAATTTCAGATTAAAATCTTATTTAACTGACCTTGCTTTAAATATCACTAGTAAAATCACGGTATTGCATCTCGAATGGTGGGAATTAGAATAGGGAATTCCATATGAGCATGGAATAAATATCAAAGTTTTGATAAAGTGGAATACACAAATCTTAGAAACCATACTTCCTTTATGGGGCAGAGATATTTCTTGCATCATATTGTACTTTTATCACAGGAAAGCTTCACATGAAATTGTTGTACCTTTATATGGCACAACTCACCTTATCCCTTGTTTAGCTAATTTAGCAAGAAACTCTCCTTAGGTAGAGTTTGAGAAACAAAAGTTTAATCCTTCTACTTCCTGCGATTTCTATCATCTCTCCTTTTCCTGGAATGATATTCCTTTCGTTACTGAGGTTACTGAGCAATTTGGAGTCCAAATTTTGGACCCAAAGCAGTTTAAGTCTAGTGGGTGGGAGGTTACTAAAATTGATTAAGCACTGTCTCTGGCAGCATCTTCTCACAAGGGCCTTCTGGCAATACTTCTTTCTTGAAAGGCTAATAGGAGGTTGCCTCAAAGAATTTTGCCTCTAAACGATGAAACATTTATGCTGTGAATTTCCTGTAAGGCCTGTAAGAATAATTTTAAAACAATTTCACCTCAAGACCGTAGAGAATTGAAATAATACATAAATAAATAAATCCTAATTTAAGGATTACTTTTTGTGTCCTTAATGGTTGACGGAAATGCAAAAGAAAAAGAAATTACCATCTCCCTCCCAAATTAGGGATTAAGTTAATGCCTTTAAAGGGAAGGGGAAAGGTGACATTAAAAATTACATATTTTGATGACACTTTATGTTTTGGTTCTCCCCCACCCCTCCAATGCTAGATAAGAGCCCAAAAAATAATTTCCAGTGTTGTTTATTTGGCATTACTGACAATACATTCAGTCCTTGGCAGGGCTTTTCTTCGGTGCCGAAAGGTGCCGGAACGCGCCCCCCGTCGCGCGCTAAAAAAACCCGGAAGTGATAG
>JAOYMU010000274.1:41157592-41168426 GCA_025802295.1 Psammodynastes pulverulentus
CTGGGCAATGATGTTAACCCTCTGGAGCGCTGTCTTATCGGCCACTGTGCAATTGGCAAACCAGACACAGGTGCAGTGTGGAAATGTAAAGTCAGAATCTACAACTGTGCCATACCTATACAAAGCTACCTTTGACATCATCCTGTGTTGTTTGGTACAAAGGTTTATAATTGTTTAACCTGACATTTTAAAGGTTTATCTATTTTCCTAGAAATGAGTGAAATATTCATTCGTCTCTGAAGTATATCTCAGCCTCTATCTCTCATATTTCTCTATCATGCCTGGAAGAAGCCCTTTTCATCACTCACCTTGAGAATTTGGACAGGGCATTACACAATATATTCTATAATTAACTTGTTACAGTAGAGATGCTGGCATCTTTCATACATGTCAATCTCATGTAGGAAAAAATTGAAGAAACTTCTTGGATGACAAGTGAAAGTCCAGCTGTTTTGGGGAAAAGCATCTTTGGAAAAGCATGATCTGGATAATTGAGAGTCCGTAGATATGTCAAGCTCACTTCGCAAGGTTTGGTGGGTGGAAGAGATAATGTTCATCTCAAGAAGAAGAAATGATAGCCTTGCTGATGAAAACAAAGAGGGTTTGTGAAAATAATTAAGTTTTGAATTGCTGGATAGGCTAAATGTGTGTCTAATGTGTTGCTACTTTCCATATCACTCTCAGTTGGTGAAATATATGAAATAGTATCTTGGTTAACAAGGTAGCATTTAGATTTGACATCCTATTTGGATAACACGAGCATGCTTAGGTAAAAGTGGACTTTGATTATACTTCTGGAATACTGTCCAAATTGTGTCAAATTGGCCAATATTGTGTCCTTATTGCTAGGAAGGAATGCTGCATGTGACAAGGGTATGATTAAAACATGTAATATTCTTTATGTTACTAAAAGATAGAATTATGTTATGTTATGTTGATTGATTAAAGCTATTGCAGGTAGCATTAGTTGGATGTCTATGGGCTCATCTGCTGAAGACCTGGCATATGGAACATAAAAAGAGTAAATGGTAAAGATAATGAATTGCAAATGAGAGAACAGAAAAATGAATATGTTTTCTATCTGTGAAACTAAAAGAAAAGGAATGTTGTAATAGATATGAATGAAGGTAGTCTGATCTTAGGAAATAGAAGCATAAATATGTGCAGAAAGTGAATGTCTGTGGCAAAAATATGTATTTATTTTTGCACAACAATGCAGATGCATATGAAAGTAGATATTAGAATGGGATGTTACTATCTACTGTAGATAATAGAAATAAAAAATGAAGTTTGAGGAAATAGTGAAAAAAAATATTACAAAACAGACTAATTCCCACCCAAAGAATGGAAGGTGGGCATAAATGTAAATGAAGTGAAAACTATAGGAACAAGAGTGAAAAGAATTCAGTTATCTAGTGTTTTGTGAGATTATTGCATGCCTATAGATGGAAGGATTTGGCAGTGCCCACATTGGAGAAATGATTGGTGAAGATGATGGAACTGACTAAATTAACAATCTATATTAAAGTTGGCTGGAATCCTTTATGAACTTTTTGCATAAAACAGAAAAATGAACTTATCATTTATAGTTTTGATTATTAAACAGGATAGATTATAGGAAGAAAAGAGTTACATGGCAACCATAGAGTAAGAGATAATTTATAATTGAACTTTTAACTGCTGTAAAGATGATTGGAAGCTCTTTCTTTGTGTCTTTTTTTAATATGGGTATCTTCGGGGAACACCAAGCAAATGGCAAATCATGCATGGTAGTGTCACGATGCAAACTCTGGTTGTTTGAGCTGTGGTGTTATACTGTAACTTTGTGATGTTTCTTAGTATGGCAATGAAACATCTGTAAGCAAAAACCCAGGTTTGGAAACCACCTAGGACTCTACAGTTCAACCCAAGCTACATATATTCTCTTCTATTGGCATCTTTAGCTTTGTACAACACATAAAGATCCAACAAAGGAATATACTTTATAATTAAAGCTTTTCAAAGTATTGTCACCGTTTCTTAAATGGCAAGATGGTTCTTCCATGAAAGAAACACCAGTCTCAGCATGTACCACTATTATTTAGTAAGTGCAAAAGAAAATCCCTTCCTATATGAAATAACTCTGTGGAAAGTACTTGTGAGCCTTGCTAAATTCAAATCTATCTTTCACCATGACATGAGATTATAACCCCAGCACAATTATATCAAATGAAAATATTCTATGCAAAAACTTAAAATCGGCAAGGTGTAAGCTTTAGTATTTTTAAAGGTTTTTTTTTTTCATTATTAAAGGGACCTGTAACAAAGGGAGCATTCAATGATGTTTTTTCTGTTACTAAGACAAAATATTGGTTTATTGTTGGGACTTCTACTGCTTGGTTAAAAAAAAGCCAGATATCAATCACATTGATCATAAATTCATCACACATGCTTACTCACCACATATGACTGGTATGGATGCTTGTGTTTCATAATTTAACATTTTGTTATTACTTTGTTATTGTTTCGTCTCTGGCTCGCTGGCAACGATTACAGAATGGAAATTCTAACACTTTATCAATGAATATATGGTTGATTTTATTTTCAGCTTGTTGTTTTGGTTTCAGGCTAAGAAAAAAGTTGGCCATGATAACTTTCCAACAGAAAATAAAATTCAGTATTTGTTTTTGGCTTTTGTTCTCTCTCTCTCTCTCTCTCTCTCTCTCTGTCTCTCTTCTGTTTTGCATTCCGTTTGCAGGACTGATTAGGGCAGGCACATATGACTCAAATAATGGCAGATCTCTTCCTTTCTTATCACAGACTTAAATATATGACCCCTAGACTTATTATTTTATCTGGGTAGAATCTTAGTGAATTCCCAAGATATTCTGTGAGTTAATTAAATGTGTTCCTAAAAAAATAAACATTTTAATATCTTCCTTTCAGTAATAAAGAAATAACTCAAGTGGATAGGACTTGAGTTCATTTTTGGAGGGTCAATTCCTGCTTTCTCTTTTTAAAAAGGAATTCTTTTGGCTGGCTTGCTGCTTCTTGAACCTTATGGAGGTCACCCAGAGAACTGGCTACCCATATCCATCTATGATACATCTAATAAAATATTATACTCTGTTTTTATTCATGAACAATTTAAAATGTTACAATAATAGAGGACATGCATACATGCATACATGCATGTATACACATATACATGATTTTTAAAAAGTTTAATATTTAATACTTCCTCTCTGTGTTTTTTTTTAAAAAAGATTCGTGCTTGAGCAAAAGGCATGTTTCATTATTTTCATTTAATATATCATTCTATTAAATCTTCTTAAAGGTTTTATTACTTATAATCCTAACTCTGATAAAGAAACAATTCCTGTGAATCAGTTTCCCATTTCTCAAAAAATGTTTGATATATGTATGTGTATATATATTTACTTCTTCATTTCTTTTTCTGTCATATTAGGACCCAGATTGTGAGGGCAATATGCTGATCCTGTAAACCACTTAGAGAGGGCTGTAAAAAGCACTATAAGGCAGTATGTAAGTCTGTGCTGTTGCTATATTGCTATATATAGAGAAACATGCTATTGGGATTTTTTTTCCTGCCAAGTTAGGCAATGATATACTCAACCCTGAAGTTTTTTACAACAATCTTTGACCAAAATGTTGCATGAAGTTGTGTTGGGTGCAAGAAAACAGGAGCCAAGATAAAGTTCCAAAATACTGTGCGTTTATTCCATGCAACCTACGGTATACACAGAAATCTGATCTACTAATAGTCAGTGGTGGTATTCAAATAATTTACCAACTGGTTCTCTGGGTGGGCCTGGCTGGGTGATCATTTGACTGGGTGGGTGTGGCCAACTCTACATCACTGGCATGGGTGGGGCCTATATGGGACAGACGGGTTTGGGGAGGGAATCCAGGGGTCTCCAGTGGGTGCAGCGGTAGGAAAGAAAGATCCAAAGTGTGTGTGTGTGTGTGTATGTGTGTGTCTAAGCATGAGCCTAATAGAGGACAGAGTGGTCCACTTACCTGGCACAGGAAGGGGTTTGAGACCGCATCACGACCCTGAGTGCCAACATCACAACTGCCCATTCTTCTTTCCTCCCCCTCTTTAACATTTGTTAAATCAAATGTTATTTGAGTCATTTCAGCTTTCCAAAATCTTTGATAATATGCCTTACAGGTTTTTTCCACCTAATACTTGGAACTTGAAGAATTAAAATAGGAGATGGTGACAATTAACAGTGATGGCAGAAGCTCTATGTAATTTTCCTGTATTTTGCATAATTATATTATTTTTATTTACAGTAGTTGCAATAGGAACTAGATGACTCAAGTATGATAGTCACCAAAATTAGTTTGCTTCAGACACATTTTTATTACTATCTATTTTAATTAAAAGAATTACATCATTGGATAATTGTTCATACAAGCAGTGAAAATAAGCTAAGGTAGAGCAGAACCATGATGAGTAGCAAATAATCCTAAGAAATCTTCCTTTTCAATAGACAACATTTTCACTTTATGGGCACAAGTGAAAGTATAGTAAATTTGTACTATATTTTTTTAAAATGTAAAAACAGAGAAAGTTAAGCAAGTATTCACTAACATTCTATGTGTCTGTCCCATTGATTGACATGTACACATAAATATTAAATTCAAAATCAAAAGCACAAAAAAATGCAAAAATTTGTACTCTACTTGATTTTTATCTTAAAGGCTGTTATGGCCCACTTTGTGTTACAATGTATTTCCTGCAAATATTGAATTTGACTAAGAAAATTGTTAGCAATGGACTAACAAATACCTCACTATGAATGAGAAATACAGAGGATATGACTCATAAAATGGCATAAGTTACTACAGATACTTAGAAAAAATAGAATGAATTGATCTAATTGTCAAACTACCACAGAAAAATGCCTACTGTATGAGTTCATACATTGAGCTGACTGACTTTTGAAATCAATTTAATAATTAGATGGTTCCCAATCTTATGAACTCATCACTATAGACTGTTGGTCAATTCCAGTTTTCTAGAGCAGTTAATGTGTTTGAGAAGACACTCTCTCTGGCCTGATTAGTCTGCTTTTTTTTCATTTATTGTAGATAACTTACTCTAATTATTCAAAAAACAAGGCATTGTATATATTTAATTTCTGGTAGCCAAGATGCCTTGAAAGAAAGGCAGAAATCAAGTAAGTCAAGGTTAGCCAAGAAGCCATATCAGAATACTAAGTACAAGGCAATTATAAGACTAAACATAGCATATTACAGAAAAGGATAGAACTAAGAAAAATACAATTTATATTTCTCTTTCTTCCTTACAGTTTATTTAAATCAGATTGTTGGACCTGTCACAACTTAAACCTCTAAATAGAAATGATCCTTGGTTCCATTTGTTGAGAAAGGTATAGTTTGTTAGAGATCAACTGTATTGCAGTACTGCAAAGCCAGAACTGAAAACCACACTCAGAAATCCCTAAGTTCTACTCTTCCTTCCCTAAACTGTCTCTTATTGCTCCCACCAGTATAACCAAGCCGGTTCAGGCAAAATGTTTTCTTAATGGTCAATTCAAGTCAGTTGGTATGCTGCCTCTCCTTTTTCCATCTGGGTGTCCTTGAGGCAGCATCTACAGGTGATGCAGTACTTACTTTCATTTCCTGAGCATTCCCCCTTTCATTCCTCTCCCCACAGCTCATAGCAATCTGTCACCACAGTGAAACACAAGAAAGCATAAGGTGATAGCTGATATGGATCCAGAGTGAGAGTGTGTGTAAATGTCTAGCAGGGTGAAAACACAGAGGGACTGGACTATTTCTGTATTGATTTTTCTCCCTGCATGATTTCCACAAGCAAAGACCGTATAGAAAACTGCAACCCCTCTCTCTATTCTGGGTACCCTAAGAGCCACTCACTTCAGAGAGGAAGAGACTCATTCTTCAACCTCGGGTACCCACCAGCCAGCCCTATCTTGCTAGCAGGTATCTGAGTCAATTTCTCTTTCCACATATAATATAGGCTTGCATCAGTTCTTTCTTCATCATCCTCAGAAAAGCTCCAGTGAAACATTCTCTTCCTCATCTCTCTTGGCTGACATATGGAACTGCTGGCCAATTTTTGGAAGGGAGAGAGAACTAAGAAAGCCACTGACTTCAAGAAAAACTGCACCCTCACTTCTCATTCTGGTGGGTCTCCAAGGATCCCCTCCCTCCAGAGAGGAAAAGGGCTCTTGCATTGACTGTTAGTAGTCTCCAAACAACCTTATCTTGCCAGCAGGCATCCAAGTTACTTCATTCTTCCCTTACTAGCCACTGCTGTTAGAGATTTAAAATATTGGCCTCAGTTCCAAAGCAACCATTTGCTACTCGCCTGTTGGGCCTTGCTGCCAAGTAGGGGTCAGGGGGAGATGGGAATCAGGGTGAGGATATGCCCAGTGGTGAGATTAAACAGGTTCGCACTTATTCGCGAGAACGGGTTGTTAACTTTCTAAGCAGTTCGGAGAACTGGTTGTTGGAAGAAACTTCCTTTTTTTTCACTTTACAGGACTAATCCTGTAAAGGAAGGCAGGAAGGAAACATTCTGGTGTTGTTTCTAGCCTAATATTTATTGCCCTGCTTACAGAAACTTCCTAATATAACAGCTAAAGGTTCTTGGCAGTATGCCCAGAGTTACTATTGCCTGAGCTCCACCCAGTCACATGATCACTCAGCCATGGCTACCCAGCTTGTCATTACAGCAGAGAACCAGTTGTTAAATTATTTGAATCCCACCATTGGATGTGCCCCTTCCATCTACCCTTCCACCACATAAGTAGTTTCTTGGCAGTGTAGTTGGAAATGTGGTGATGTTGAAGGGGTCACAACTTTGCCAAATTTCAATCCTAGAGGAGTCATGGGTCCTGGATTTTGAATTTTGAACACAGAGATATACAGGCTATCTGTAAAATGGAATATATGGAAAATCAGAGTAACAAAGGATCACTAAGAACAAGTAGTAAAATAGAGATGTATGCTTGAACAATATCTTGGTCTATAAAATGAAAGATTCAGTCTTGCACTAAAAACTGTATCAGTTATTTATGTGTTTAGCTATTTGAAACTAGTCAGCAAAGTAAAATATAAATTATATATACAAAAGAATAATATGTGACAAATAGTAGCATTAAAATATGTCATCAGAGAACAGATTTTTAATAACCCATCAATGATTCATCTTTCTTTGAAAAATGGAAATATATATGATGCAAGGAAGGAACTGGAAAAGTATATTTCTCAAAAGGAAACTCCTTTGTTTCCTAGAAAGGAAAATTTTCTTTCTGTTCTGCTTTTTTTGTATTGGGAATAAACCTAACATACCTCTGAAGAGTCTGCACTCTGTTGTTCTTGTTGATAAGTATCAAGCTGCATATGTAAAAGAGACTTCTAAGATCTCACATTGTCAATTTTTCTCATAACAGAATTATATCCCTATCTTTACATGCTCTCCATCCTGATATGTATATGCATACTCTCTCACACACACATTTAAAACTGTGTATGAATGTGATCGTACCCTGGTAATCTTCCAGTGCTGAAAAAATTATTTATTACCAGTCCTCACATTTATGTCTATCTTAGTGCTCCTGTGATTAATAAAATCAGGCAAGTGGGATGTATTTATGACAATTGCAGTTTGCTGGGGTCACATGATTGCTATTTCTGACTTTTCTAAGGTTTTCAAACAATCAAAGTCAATGAGGGAAGCCAGATTTGCTTAATGATCTTATGACTCACTTAACAACCATGTAAAAAAGATAATAAAAATTGGTATGACTCACTTAAAGACTGCATCACTTAGCAATGGAAGTTCCAGTCCCAATTGTGGTCCTAAGTCTAGGACTATCTGTATCACAGATATTACAGTACAGGAGGTTTTACTTTAAGTCCTTTGCCTAATGATCTCTGCTTTGGAATTTATTTAGTGACATACTACAGGATGAACATGAATATCCTAGTCTCAAATGGTCAAGAATTGACAGAAAATGGAATCTGAGTCTGACATCTGTCTTGTTATCCTGGCTAGTAGAGAATGAATGGAGAATATCAGCACTGCAGGTCAAACAGTACATATCACATCACCTGCCTTTCCCTATTTCCTTTCCCTATGGCAATGAGTAAACTTTCCTTTGGAGCAGAGGAAATATTCAACGGCACCTAAGGACTGCAATATGTCAGGAGATGGTTCAAAGGAAGGAAGATGAATCACAGTGGGCCTTGCATTTTCCATTGTTTGGGGTTGGGAATTTTCTGCCTTTAGGATGTGTGTGTGTGTGTGTGTTTAAATAATGCTAGCCCCTATTGTAAGGGTTAATTCAGTGCTTTCCAGCTGAAAATGTTAAAAACCGTATTTTCAGTATCTGTGTGGTCAAAACTCAATTTTATGTTCAGAGGGAGATTTGGACTAAAGACAGATTCAAAGTTAGAGAGAGAATTTGGGCTACAGCACGTAGGATTCTCAGGCCCATAATGGACCACACATGTTATAGATGTTTTTATGTCTAAACGTTTGTGAAAGACCTGTGTTATGATGATGGTCTACTTCATGATCTAGGCCCCCTTTAGTAAGCCATCTTATAACACTATATCTTATAATAGTGACTTTAGTTTTCTCTCTTGTTTTGTCACTATGCTAGGAAAATCCTCACAGAAGTTTTGTCCTAATGTTTATCTTTGTGCCACTAAAAGTTACAAAGAACAGAAAAGTAAAACAGATTTAGCCATTGAACTGCATGACTGACCACCTATCCTTTACATAGTTTCTTAAACAGGTTTGCCAGAGTTACATTTGGAAATGAAGACCAGTAGTAATAAATCCTAGTTCAAGCTGCTGTCTTAGTTCTCTGAGAGAGAGAAGTAGAATGCAAGGTTAAAAGGCACTGATAACACTCTTCTTCTTAATCCTTTGGAGATGGTTATTAAGGGATAGGGTATGTAGAAACCATAGAGCTGATAATTGCTTCAAATACACAAGCTTTGGGGTGATGTTCACTTTTCACTATATTTATTTCTTAGAGATATGGGATAGGTAAGACTTATTCAAGTAAAGTCATGAGATTACATTCATGACAGAGAAGAACTCATTTTTACTTCTTGTTAAATAAAAAACTTGGCAGTAAGAATTGTGATCACTCCAAGAAAGTAAAATAATGAAAGAATGCATAGTACATCTGCTGGCAAGCCTTGATATTGCTTACCAGTTAATAGTTTCTAAGCCTTGAATTCTAGTTAATAATTTCTAAGCCTTAAATTCTAACTTAATTCCTTATCAGTTAAGGAGTAATGATACTATCCTATCAAAACATAGTTGGGGGAAGCAGTCATAGATATTACATGCTCTTCTCCTCCTGATCCCCTCTTCCATCTTTTTTATAATTGTTTCAAGGGAGTTTCTGCTCAGCCTGTAAGCTCTGCAAGAAGAGATAACTAAAGGAGTCAACTTCAAAGTGTTTCTCTGGAAGACTTCACTCAAAATCTTGGCTGGCTGTCCAGCTTAATACACACATCCTGTAGACTTCTGCTTTCATTGTTATTGAAGTACGGCTGCTGCTAGACTAATTCAATGTGCTGTTTTTCACACCTTTCTTATCAGTAAACACCATAGGAGTATGCCCACTTTCCATGAAAACCAACTGATTAGCCTAGCTGGTGTTTTAGGACATGGTTAAGGAGTTGTCTTTTGTGAAATATGCTGATGAAGACAAATGGCACAATGTGTGTTGTGATACTGCAGCCCAAGTTTTGCTGCTTTTGTACATGTATCATGGTGTCACATATTGATATACATACATACCTAAGATATTTAAGTGCTACTAAGATTTGTTTTGTCATGCTTTTAAAAGCCTTCAGATTCTGCAGATACTTCTAGCTGACATTTCATTGAGGTGGCCAGATTTGCTTCTTTAGCATTTACAGTGCATTCAGACAGTATTCAGACCCCCTTCACTTTTGTCAATTTTGTTATGCTGCAGCCTGATTCTGCAATTGTTGAAATTCATTTTTTCTCATTAATCTACATTCAGAACTCCATAATGACTAAAGTGAGAACAGAATTTTAGAAATGTCTGTAAATTTATTAAAAAGAAAAAACTGGAATATTACATTGGCATAAGTATTCAGACCCTTTACAACAACATGTAAAATTTAGCTCTAGTGCCTCCCATTTCTCTTGATCATTGCTGACATGTTTCTGCACCTTGAATGGAGTCGACCTGTCGTAAATTAAATTTATTGGACATGATTTGGAATGGCACACACCCCTCCATAGAAGGCCTCACAGCTGACAGTACATACTGTAGCAGAGCAAAGCCAAGAGGTCGAAGAAACTGCCTGTAGAGCTCAGAGACAGAATTATTGCAAGGCACAGATTTGTGAAAACCTACAATAAAATTTCTGTTGCACTGAAGGTTCCTAAGAGCACAATGGTCTCCATAATTCTCAAATGGAAGAAGTTTGGCCCAACCAGGACTCTTCCAAGAGCTGGTCGCCCGGTCAAACTGAGCAATGGGGGAAGAAGTGACTTAGTAAGAGAAGTGATCAAGAACCCAATAGTCACTCTGATTGAGCTCCAGAGATCCTGTGTGGAAATGGGACAGAGTTCCAGGACAACCGTCACTGCAGCCCTCCACCGATCTGGGCTTTGTGGAAGAGTGGCTAGATGGAAGCCTCTCCTCAGTACAAAACATATGAAAGCCCACTTGGAGTTTGCAAAAAAAAACACCTGAAGGACTCTCAGACTGTGAGGAACAAATTCTAAGGGGGCTTTCATGTGTTTTGCACCAAGGAGAGGTGTGTGTGTGTGTGT
>JAOYMU010000274.1:41313984-41326150 GCA_025802295.1 Psammodynastes pulverulentus
TTAGATTTCTTGGGTGTATATTGGTAACATGTTCAGGCAATTGCCAAGAGTGAAAACTAAGACAAAAGTCACACACACACACACACACACACACACACACACACACACACACACACACACGATTCCTATGGAGGTTAAGCATTACTAAATTATATGAATATCAAACTCAAATTTATCCTAGATCATCTTCCTAAAACACCTTTAAAACTTTCTAATATTTTGAAGTTCCATTTGGGAGACAAGCTTCATTCAGATTTGTAAGTGTGTCTCCTGAACTAAACTGATAGATTATGTTGCAACTGTGGACCTTATGTGTGAAAACCTCCCACCTTCTCTTTGTGTGTGTCTATGTGTTTAACTTATGGAACTGATTGGGAGACCTGTTTTGCTACTATAATAATTTAATAGATATTTGCAATTTTCTATAAAACACAAAAATATAAAAAATAGTTGAAAGTGTAACTTGCTATTGCATTCCCATTTGAGGAATGAATCCAAAATTCTAGTTTTAAATCCCACCCAGTTATATTCACACTTGTGTCTTTCCAAACATTAATTTGTTTTCCAAAATTTAAACTGTCTTTCAGGACAATTCTAGTCCAAAATATGTTACAAGCTTTATTCTAAAACAAAACTTACTGAGCTCCTGAAATGTCATCAATTATATGACTATTTATATATGAAACACATTTCAGGCCTGTGTGCATTGTGGGAAAGCATCAGACCATGAAAGTATAATATTATTAAGTACACAAAACTTACTCAGACATTTTAAAAGTTTATGGGACACTTCTAAGACATCTGCCTTAGCAGATGGAAGGATGCAGAAGAGAGATAAAATTGCCAATAATATTAAGAGGAAAAAGATATGTAAATATTTTGATTGTTTTCAGTTAAAAGCTGTGACAAATTAATGGTGCGCAATAATGATGATGATGATGATGATGATGATGATGATGATGATATAATTGTTTTATTAAGACACACATTTACAAGAACCTTCATAAACCATTCAGGGCTTCACCACAAAGAATGCATTCATCTCAAATCAATGCTATTACATTTCTATGGTCCACCATTCTGTTATAAAACATTCTGTTTTATAATCTCATTGTGCCCTCAAGCATTAACATTTAGCACCTGAATAAAAAATAATTTCATTTTATTTATTTCACAGAGAATATCAGTGTGGTTACTGAGAGTCACATAACCAATAAATCAATTTTACTTCTTATAAACACTTTAATTTAAAAAACATGTTTATCAATAAAAGCGAATAAACCCTGAATGATGGAGTAAGATTAGTTAGCAATTATGCTTTAGTAATATAGGCAGTTTTCTTTAATTTAATAATGGATCTGCCTAACTAGATTCGAATGGTTTAGTTATATGCCTATCAGTATGGATTTTATACAGGAATGCATATATCTTATGATGTATTGTTATTTGTCATTTATTTTGCCTATTTCTTATTATTTTTGCTTATTATTATTGCCTATTCCTATTATACTTTTATTATATAACAAAGAACACAGGATTACTTTAACAGATTATGATATACAATAGTCACCATATATCCTGGTGTTGGTAACACATTTGACAAAGCGTTCCATGGAATGATTGTTGACAAGTGGCAACATGTCAGCTGGATGATACAACTGCTTGGTGGACTTATAGTTGGAAGGATTAAAACACTGAGTAATGCTTTATATCACCCTGGATATAAACCTTGAGTGGAACACTTGAAAGCCATGTCCTTGTCATTCTTGATATAATTGATTTGGATGAAAGTTAAGCAGGTTTAACAAATATGCAGAGTTATGAAATAAATTTTAATGATGCAATAATAAAGACTCAAAAAATTATTGACAGGTTGGATCAAAACATAGATATACCTTCTTCTGTTCACATCTATTTATTTATTTACAGTCCAAGGACAGGTCATAAAATGTTATATACAAAACATCATTAATCCATACATATGTAGCAATGTACATATGTATCAATTTGGCTATAGTGCACTGTAATGGAACACCCACTCCCCTGTCTGGTCACTGGTCTCCTGTTTATTTAGAAGTAGACTGGTCAAACTGTAAAAATATTGGGTTTTTTTTTCTTTTTTACAAGTTTATTGATGGAATAGTGAAGCATAAACATCTTAGATGATTGACAGAAAGACAGATAAGCAGATAGATATATAGATTTGCCCAGAGTGTTAATCATGCCCTTATTTAACATACATTTGAGTTGCCCATTTTAGTCACATATTTGAGAGTTATTCAAATGCTCATGCTTCCGTTAGAACACTTTGTCACAATGCTGATTGTAATCTGTCAGATTTAGAATGTTGGAAAATTTGAACAATTCCAGCACTTTAGAATTTGACTAATAGTATTGGCAAGAATCCAATCATAGCAGGCTTGTTAGAGGATAGAACAGGAATCCCAATAATCAATTTCAATCAAGAAAGTATTTCAACTGTTAAGTCCATTGAGAAATGCTATACATCAGGTATTCAAAATAGATATTTGTTATAATTAGATGTTTTCTAAAATATTTTAAAAACTTAATTCCATTGTCATGTTTGCCTTTAAAATAATTTAATTGGATTTTCTATTTTATTTAATTGCTACTGCAAACACAAATGTAGCACAAAATATATTACCAACCATTTGCTAAGTGAAGTCTGCCTATTAATTTATAGACAATATCTAATTAAAAAAATGGTAACAGTGATACTAGCTCTAATCCTAAAGCCTAGTTTCCCTTTTATTCCTTGGCAAAGGAAACAGTGTTAGATGATTAGCTCTTATTTCTATTAAATTTAACAGAAACTCAGTAAGTAAACATTTCTTTGTGTTTTTAAAATTTGAAATGCTTCCATTTCCATACCTCAACTTAGGTCACATTCACTGTTTTTCACTCAAAAGTCTCAATTAAAAAACTGCCTAGGGATATATCTCTGAAGATATATCATGATGTAGAACTTACATCCCAGGAAATAACACTGTGGACAGTTAGATAAGGCCTACTGAGATTTTTCCAGATTAATTATAATATTATTTCAAATGCATTCTTGAGGAAACCAGACACCTGTCTGGATCTGTAGTCTTCAGTAAGGGCAACAAGGAATACAATTTCACTTGATACCTGGCTGGCCATTTGGCCATCTAATCAAACATTCACAAACAACCAAAGTGCATTTTTGCTTTTGTTTAGGTAGGTGCAGTGTTTGATAGGAGTGCCTTATAGCAATTTTTCTATCAAAGTGATTTCTTAAGAACCTATGCCAACAGTTCCAGTTAGATATTCTGAAGGATCTAAACTGGCAACATATATATATACTAGAAACCCTTGTGTCTGTTTTGATTGTTTGTAATCTTCAATTGGATGATACAGTACATTATAGGGCAACATTTTTTGAATCGATATACCTTAAATGTGCTAACTTACAGAATGCATCCAAAATTCAGGACTCAGGACTTGCATGGGAATGAGATTTGGAGAAAATGTGGTTTGCACCCCCATGCATTCTGCTCAATGCATAGAGAGCCCAGTATTTTTAAATCAATGGAAAATTGTCAGGAAATATAAACCCAATGTGGCAGGAGGGAAGAAGGAAAGATAGGAAGGAAAGAGGAGGGGGGAGGTGTCAGGCACAAGAAACCAGGAACCAAAGTTGTTCAAATGAGTACAGGTTATTCCATGTGGGCCCACTACAAGAATAGTGGGTAGATAAGAGTCAACAGAATTCATGGAGGACTGGGCTTCTATCTCCAGAATGTACATTAAGAAAGATGTTGTAAACGTATAGACTATGTCTGCCCATGGTCATTTTGTTTTGTTTTTTGTTTAGGTAAGGAAATATCTCTGAAAGACTCAATAAGTCATGGCTTGTCTAGTAATATATTATTCTTGATAAAATAAGTTGATATATTAACCACTATTTTTCTAGATTTGTTATTATTTGATCATTTATAGTAGATGTAAACTGAGATACAGTAGGTAGGGGGAAATGTCTAGGTTATGTTTTTCTGTTCTAATACAAACTATAGTTTCTTTTTTAAAATTGTTCACTTTGTTGTATTCAGAGTTTCAGACATATCACATTTGTGTTCATATTTTGCTTTGTTTTCTTTATCTCTTGTTTAGTTTAATTTGGAAAGATGAAGCAGCAAAGTCAAAATTCAGCAACAGGACTTGATATTCCAGTGGAAGAACATTCTGATTTTTGTTTTTTGATTAAATAGATGATGGATTCCCTACTTGAACAGTTCCTGGACTAAAACAGATGGCCCTCATGATACTATTCAAACAAACCATATTCCACCTCCTTTACATATATGACACATATGTGACACATTGTAAGACTACTGCTTTATTATGCTCGTAGTATACATTAATCTTAATTTGCAGTAAAGAGTATGATGAGAACAAAATATTTTTTGTTTCATAGTAACATTTTTATGAATAGCCCCTATGCATTTTAATGACTCTAGTAGTAATCTTTGTTTTCTTAAAAAAACCAGTCTGCATATTCCAAATATGTTTTAGAAATATATATGAAATAAACATGGTTTCCCTATCTATCAGTGTGTACATTAGTATTCCAAACAACTGAACATGCTAATGGGAATCTTTTTCCAATGCTGTGTTTAAGGTTTACTTTAATAAAACAAGTTTGCATATACTGAATGATGATTCATTGAGGTGGTGTCAAAGTTAGGTACAAAAGTAGGAAGAGGTGGAAACGCCATGCAGCACCAATGCCTTTGTTCTAAACTAGGACATCGGAAAGTGACCTTTGTGTCCAAAATTAACATGGGAAATCACAATCAAAAGTAACTAAAGGTCAATGTTGTGTAAGCATAGTGAATTAACAGCTGAACAATCATTAATAAAAACGTAATCCACTAGAAGTTCATCAGCTAGGCTATAGTTTTTTTTACTTTTTGTTTACTTATTTAGCAACCAAAACTTCTTTCACCAATGGCTTCTTTGGAAAAATATTTTGTTCTTGTGCGAGTATTTCTATCTTAAATCAATGTTCTGACAGCATATAGTACAAGGTACTTTAAGCCAAGAGTGAATATTGATTGCTATCTATCTATTGTCAGAGCTTATATTTGTTCTCTTTTAGCAGATCATAAAACATTCTCACCCCAACTAGCTAAATGGGAGAGGTAAAAATGAAGCTGAGCTGGCGAGAGAAAACAGCCCAATATGTCTTTCAGATTATCCCCACAGTGAAGACTTTTATGTTGCTAGTTCTCCCTTCTAAGAAACTGCAGATCCAGATGAGTATTAAATGATGATCTTGTTGATTGTTTTTTTTCCTTGAGGACATTTTGCTTCTCATCCAGTGGTAGGATTCAAATTTTTTTACTACCAGTTCTGTGGATGTGGCTTGGTGGACGTGGCATAGCTTGGTGGGCATGGCTTGGTGGGCATGGCAGGGGAAGGAAGGATACTGCAAAATCTACATTCCCTCCCCACCCCACTAACCTGCTTTCCAGCTCACTTCTCCTGTGCAGGGCAACAAAAGAACACCCAGCCGATCAGCTGGGACTTGGGAGGCAGAGAATAGATGGGGGCGAGGTCAGTCAGAGGTGGTATTTGCCGGTTCTCCAAACTACTCAAAATTTCTGCTACCTGTTCTCCAGAACTGGTCAGAACTTGCTGGAACCTCTGTTCTCATCCAAGAAGCTTCTTCAGCCCTGAAGCTTTTGGATAAGAAACTAAACATCTTCAAGCGGAAAAAAGCACTTTTGGGCTGACCTTCCTGGTGTCCTTGAACATACATTAGATATGCAGAAGCTATCAGGGACATCTTTCCTGACAAGGTTTATGAATCTGTAAACAGAGGGACCATGCATATGGGGAATCTTTTAAAATCCACAGTGATCTATTGCACATAGCTGACTTTTATTTATGTTCTTTGTATTCCCAATTCTGATAGAATTAATTTCAAATACTTTGGAACAGAATCATCCAGTAACATTTCTGTAGTAACAATAAGTAGCAACTGTAGTAACAATAAGTGTATGTTCAACATCTTATAAACTGTCAAGTGTTTTCTTAAAATGTAATAATAAATGCTGGATTCAACATGTGAATGTAGGTTGTACACAGCCTCTGCTGAGTCAGGGCAAAATAGGTAACATTCATGAAGTGGTAACATTGCACCATGAAACATCTGTGTTGTTCTGTCAAGAAGATAAATCTTACTAGGTTTGGTGCAATATCTAAACTGCAATCTACAAAGATAAAAAGGAAGTAATAAAATTATGCAATAATGTAACAGCCAATTTTTTCACATTTTCACTTATTTTCTATGACAAATAAGCACAAATTATTCAGAAGTAGTGATGCCTATTTCCGAACAAATTGCAATCTTATATCCATTTGCAAAAAGTAAGTAGAGTGTCCTGATCAAATTTGTTTGCTGCCCAACTAGTCTCAAGGTGGCTCTGGACAGTTTACAAGGTTAAAACCAATAGAACTATACAAAGATAGATAGATAGATAGATAGATAGATAGATAGATAGATAGATAGATAGATAGATAGATAGATAGATAGATAGATACAGAAAGACAGACAGACAGACAGACAGTATTTGCAATAAAATATAAATTATAATTGAAATTATGGTAAAAGATGGAGGGATGGAGGGAATAGCATGGGCAAGGGGTGAGGTGAGATCTGCTATTGGTCCATCAACCACCTCCAATGTGATATTCCCCCATTGGGGCCTCAATCCAACTGGCAGAGCAAGGTCTTCAGGTTGTTATGGAAAGTTAGGAATGTAGCAGCAGATCTCACTGGGGTGGGGGCAAGATATTCCAAAGGGCAGGAACCATGCGGAGAAGACTCTTCTGCTGGATTGCACCAGCCAAAATTTCTTAACTAAACTGAATTACCGTTCATATTTTATGAAACTCATATTATAGATTCATATATAGTTTCATATACGCACAAGGCTAGAAAGTGGGAGACCATGAATTCCAACCCCACTTTAGCCATGAAAACCAGTTGGGTGACCTTGGGCCAGTGACTCTGTCGCAGCCTAACTCATCTCACAGGATTGTTATAAGGAAAATAGGTGGAAAAAGTTATATTGGATATGTCCCCCACCTTGAACTAATTGTATAAATAACAAAGGTGGGTTACAAATAAATAAAATAAAATAAAATGTGTATTTTATAAATGTAAGTTATAAATTAAGAAATAGTAATATAAGTCCAGACTAATTTACCAAAATAATCAAATATGTTAGTATTTGAGATGTTGAAATAATATATTTCAGAATGAGAAAAAAGAAGCTTTGGCATTTAAACAGTCAGTCATACCTTAGTTCCAAATATACTACAGGAACCTTTTTCAACCTCTTCTTTTTACCTTATTCCATTTTCTTTCCATGAACTGCCAAAACAGATAGATACAAAGGCTGGAGATGGAAGATTCTAGATCCAAACTTTCCATGTAAATTTCCTTAAATTATTGTAGGATCTAAGCCAGTATATAGGAAACCATAACAACTTAAATTGTGTTTGGATTTTATCATTTAACATCTCATCTGCTTTTCCCATCTGCCAAGTAATATGATTGACATATGTCATGCCAGACAGTTGGAGAATCATACCATCTGTGCAGCCAGGTGTTCTCTATGGTGCCAAATAGCTTTAAGCAGCCACACATATGTGAGGTGGGGTTGCAAAATTAGTCTTCCGTCCTTCAAAAAATTTCATAAGTTTCACGGCCATGCCAAATTAATTTTGAAACTAACAACACTTTATATCAACATTCCATATTTCTTTTCACAATTCTTTTATGTGCAATGATATGAATAGATCCTCCTTCAATATTCCCCATAACAAAAAACCTATTATAGGCCAAAATCAATCAGTAAATTTCAGTGACTGAGATGAATTTTGAAGCTGGGTTTTCACAGTCTTAGCTGATCCCCTGAACCACTACATCATGGGTATCCAATTACTGGGCTGCAACGAGTGCAGTTTTGTCTTGGGCACATATAAAACATATAATACGGTTTTATAAGATGATGATGATAACCTTTCAGTCATGTCCAACTCTCGGTGATTCTTTGGGCCAAGTTTCTCCATGACAGTTTTATAATATAAAATCACACAATAATGTTAATATTTTATGATGTTGTGGTGCCGCAGGTCAGGAGAAGATAGCTGAGTTACCAAGCAGTACAGCAGTTGTCAGGATTGGACTTCCAACAATTCTGCACAATTAGACAGAATTTGTGTAACATGCTTGATATAACACTCAGAATATACCACCAAATATATTCATTCAGGCAGAATCTCATTGTTCAGAGCAAGAAAATTCTGTCACATAAGATACCAATTACTTCTTTGCAAAATAGAACTCTGAAGAAAATTGGAATAAGCTCTGGATTACATTATATAAAATCACATTTTATTTTTATCTTTATGTGTGATAGGATTGACATACATTACACTGTACTAGACAGATGGACCAAAACATCAATTACTCTGCAACCTGATGTCTCACATGATCTCAAAAGTAGAACACAAGGCATCTCACTGGATTTGATAGTCCAATAGACTTCTGTCTTAAGATGATCCTCATTTACTGAGGTCCATTTTGCATTTGTTAGAAATATAGATTGATTTGTGTTTCTTGAGATGGAAGAAAATTTTGAGATCAGATAGAAGCAGGATGAAAATGGACTTCATACCTCCATTCTCAGCTCACAATATCAGGCCTCTCTAGTGTTGATTTAGGATAGTGATCATTTAAAGCAAATGCAGACAAATGTATAACATTCAGAAACATTGATCCTACTTTTAATCAACAAAAGCAACCTTTTGCATAACTATATTGAGAAAAATTCAATAGTGCAGAATTTAGATTTCATTCATAAACTGTAGATAGTAATTTATTTACATTAGGCATTTAAATATGTTTGAATTTTTAATCCATCTAATTAATTTATTTTTATAATGTTATATAATTACTACATTTGATATTCTCTTCCTAAGGTATCTAAATATCCAACAAAGATAATCTCAAGAATTAAAAAATACATCTGGGATCAATATTAAAAATATAGATTCTGCAGAAAAGCAGTTCCAGTTTTTCAATTTCCTTAGCAGCAAATATGAACTTGTGTTTGTTATGGTGGCACATGTACTAAAATTAATATGCTATCAATTTAATGTTAGCTATTTAGACATCTGCATCCTTAGAACAAATTATTCCTTTGGTAACCAGTGCAGACATCAATGTGTTGCTAAATACTGAAATGAAAACTGAATTCAGAGAAAGAGTTTGGACTATTTTTTTAATTTTCTAACCAAAATTAGAAAATTAATTCATCAGACAAAAAGTGTAGATTAGGGTTTTTAAAATCCACATTTCAATTGCCCTGCTATTTTCAAGGAATAGTTAAAATCTTCCTGCAAACTTTCTATAACAGCAAGGGACATAATGCCAAATGTGCATATATGTTTTTAGTTTGATTTTTAATTCGTTATAGTCAGAAAATAGTGTACATAATATACAAATATGTTTGAAAATACACAATTATTTAAAATTACAATTAATATCTTTTTCCATTGCTTTCTCTTAATGGAATGGAATGGAATCTAAACCAAAGTGTTGCTCCTTTGTTGTTATTTGGGAAAAACTTGCCTCACAATTTGTAACTGGATTCTTCTGTGGTAATGGAAAAACATCAATTTTGATTTTTTTTCTCTATCACTGCAAATCTTTCATTCAAAACAGTCACATTCTGTATCTTTGAATCTTGAACTAAGGACATATGAGAAGCACATATCCAATGAACTTGATTCATGTGTTTTTTTAATGCCAGTAAAAATGTTTACAAGAAATCAATTCTGAAGATATAAGCATTATATATACATCCTACTTCCTCCTATGTTTACTTCCGCAGATGCAATAAAAATGTATGGATTTTTCCCCCTCCCTCCCTAAATCTGGATCAAATGTTGTCATACTGAGTTTTGTTCTCCTGCTGCACAAATTTTATCCAACTATGTACAGTTTAGCAAGTTGCCTTAATTAACCAACTAACCAACTTCCCACTATTCTGTGCTACTCCAGTCTCCTTAGAGGCAAAGTAAGGTAAAGAAACCATAAATTTCAACCTATAATTTCAGTTACATGTTAGAATATAAAAGAAAATGAAGACAAGACATAATAAGGTGACAGTGGTCATTACTCTTCAAATGTTTTTAAAACTCACTGCATTAAAATAAAGCATAGTCAAAGAATCATTTATGCCTGTTGCCATTTTCATCTGAAGAAATAAGTTGTAGTTTTCTGTCACTTGTAGTGATTTTTATACCCACTTTTTTTTAACAATGTTTCCTGGTTTGGAATAATCACTTTTTATTTTGTTTTTCTGCCAGATACCAGTTTCAGGGCTTCCTTTTTCCTAGGTATCTTTATTACAGACTGTCACAGTCTGTAATACCTGAGTCCACTGCAACTTTCTGTAGTTCTGAAAAAAAGCTCTTTTTCCAAATTGCCATAGGAGCTGAAGCATGCCTGTCTTTCACTAGTTAAGACCAAGACATGAGTTGTAATTCAATATCTTGTTCCATCCCACTATACAAGTTACTCTCATCAGAATCCCATTAAATTTGGTAGAATTTATCCTCAAACAAGAATAACTTCATTTATCCCATTCTAAACTTGTATTCAATATAATTTTATTGGCATAATATTTTTAATAGTAATGTATGTTTTTATCTATATACTGTATATTAATAATACATTAAATATGTAAAACTGTCAGATTTTAGAATCTGCTTATGTGGTTTATAGGGATAAGTTGAAATTTTGAATTTAGATAATAGCATATAATTATATGCTCTAATGAGACATAAAAAAGCAGTTTTAAGATAGGTTAGGCTATGCCAAGCCAGGTTCCTGTGGGGTCTTTTGTTTGCCAGAAAACTATCATCATTGCATCAAATCTTGGGTGGAACATGTTGCTGCTAATATTTCTGAAGGTCTGGTTATTGCACATGTACCAACATTAGCTTTTCCAGAAGGAAAAATCCTTATAATAGCTCTTATTAAACATAAGTTGAAAAGAATATATATTCATTCTTGTTTGTACCCACTTTCTTTTAAATTATTTTTCTATAGCTTAAGAAGTGAGGAAGTGGAGTCACTGCCTGAAACACACCAAACAAAATATTGCATTGCTGAATCCTTTGCATCATGGCAGATAAGATCAATAGGTATATTGCAAACCCATCTCAAGTTTTTAGCTGGAAGGCAAACAGTTTCCTGTTCTACCTACTTAAATATTGAGCTTGCCTTCTAGTACTATGACTAATGAGAGATGAGAAGATCATGTATATTTCTATCATAATCTTTATGCATTTCACGTAATACTGAATACTAATTAATTGCACCTATTTTCATCTGAAGAAATCTGGAAAGTAGGGATTGGCTCTCTGGTTGCTAAGCCTTTCTTTCAGTCTCTTGTATGCACAGTCCTTGTCTTCCCAATCAGACTGAACCTACAGAACATTTTGATTTGCAGGGGAAACCATACTCTTTGTTTCTTTCTCCAGCACAACATAAAGGAGAATTGGTCTGGCAGGTGGCAGGAGTGTTCCTCCTAAATCCATGCTATAGATCAGGGCTATCTAAGTCCTGGCTTGTGGGCTGGATGTGTCATGCGCTGGTCAAGCCCACATCCAGTTTAGCGAAGAGGAAGAAAGTCCCGATACATCATAAGACGCTGCCATGACAACATGAGTTTGACATCCCTGCTATAGATGAATATCTCTAAACCAAGTTGTGGTGGAAAGTTTGACCATTATTAGAGACTAAACCACATTCCTAATCTTTTTTTTGCATATAGAAAAGAAACTTGAAATTCAGTTTAATTTTTAAAAACAAAGTGAAAAGGGATAGTAGCCTGGCAATCACTCACAATTCTTTTGTCCTACAGTTATAATTTCAGAAATCCATAGTATCCTGATGGTATAATTCTAATCCGTAAATATACTTTCATGTCAAATTGCTACAAAAAAAATCAAACTAGTCTATCCTATGTAGTGATGTATATGTGTGTGTGTATCTCTCTGTGTGTGTATATGTATGTGTGTGTGTGTGTGTGTGTGTGTG
>JAOYMU010000274.1:41392746-41404643 GCA_025802295.1 Psammodynastes pulverulentus
TTGTCTCGAATGAGACCAATCACTGTTGTATCATCTGCAAACTTCAGTACTTTAACAGAGGGATCTTTTGAGATGCAATCATTGGTATATAGACAGAAGTGGAGGGATCACACAGCCCTGGGGAGGCTCCTGTGCTAATTATACAGATATCTGATGTGATTTTGCCTAGTTTCACCTGCTGCTTCCTGTCTGTTAGGAAGCTTATGATCCATTTGCAAGTGTGGTCCAGCTAGCTGATTTAGTTTAGTTAAAAGAATGATGGTATTGAATGCTGAGCTGAAGTCTACAAAGAGGACCCTTGTATAGGTCTTTGGAGATTCAAGATGTTGTACGATGTAGTGCAGAGAACACATACCAAAAAACATATACAAAACAACAGAAATAACCAGCTTTTAACTCTTTTAACTCTTCCACTATTGAATAACTCCCACTCTTCTTCCCTGAAAGAGTTCAATTTTTGTATCAAGGAGCTTAGCAGCCCAGTATAAAACAGCAATCAAAGGCAAATAGTAGTGACTGGGGAAATATACTCTTCACAACACCTAATGATGGGGATGGTGAATCTTTTGGGTTCAATGAGTCAAAAATGCCAAAAATGCCTAACTCTACCTGGTGTGTCACATTCCTCTGAACAAAAGAGAACTAATTCTTTATATATTCATTTATTTTAAAAAGCACAGTCCAATAATATGTGCGATCTCCAGGATCTGGTGCATGCTATTTACTTTCAGACAGTGTTCTTTTTCTGCTGACAGGCCCTAGAGCAGGGGTGTCAAACTCATGTCATCACATGACATATCAGGACTTTTTTCCCCTTTGCTAAACTGGGCATGGCCAGTGTGTGACGCATCGGGCCCACAGGCCAGGAGTTTGACAGCCCTGCCCTAGGGTCTATTTGAGGCTTTATCAGGTCATATGAGGTTCTTCTTGAAGTAGCTTCAGGTAAATGCTCTTCGTGGCCTATGCAGCCTCTGAAAACCACCCCAAAGTACCATCTTTCAGGGGGTCTGGAGGCTGCATGACATCACTCCCTATTCTCACACAGCCTCCACAAATCATACATGAATGGGGTGTGCTTTCAAAAAGTTGCTGTCAGGTATTAAGCAATGCTGGCATGTCACCTTTGACACACATGTCATAGCTTCACCACTACTAACCTAGGGGAATCATACTTTCTACTCTCCATACCATCCAGTTAAAATGGAGACATTGCTGTAGCAAGGAATGAATTGTATCAAGAGAACCCAGCAATCTAGGATGGATTTAGGATGACAATATCAAACCTTTCTTGTCTTTCAGATATCATAATTGGTCCACACACTGGGCAAAATCAGGAGCTAGGACTCCTTGCCTTTTTTTTCTTGAAGTATTTCCCAAAATGGACTCAGAAATTTGGGGATTTGAGAACATTCATTTCTCTGCAGCTAAGAATGTGAAATTGGCCAAACAGAGTAGGTGGATAAATGCCCCATTGCTGATTTGGGGGAAGTGCAGTTATAGAATTAGCAAGGAATGAAACTAGCATCAGTATATATTTCTATTAGCTTTAGCTGACCAAAAGAAAGATGAATTCTAGAAGGATGATGTTGGAATACAAAATGCTCCAAAATTCACTGTCCTTAGTTTGATTATTCTTCATAGTTTGGAAACCTATTATAGATTGAATTAGCAGGTATTTTATTACTAGGACTGATACTATTGGTGAGTCAGCATAGCCAAAAGTGATTGCCCATACGCAAAGCTTAAAATTTGTCTTACTTTTTTTTATAAGCTTAATATATATAAAAAGGGGGAAACAATTACAAAAAAGAAGAAGAAAACACTAGGGAACATGAAAAGGAAAAAAGGAAAACAAAACAAAAATCAAACTATATTTTAATATATATATATAGCCATATAACACTAGATTGGTGTTTCTCAAATTTGGCAACTTTTAGATGACTTTTAGATCCCAGAATTCCCCAAATAGCTCTACAGCAACTGCTCTGTTTGGTTAGGATATAGTTTCTTCCACTTTTAAACATTTGTCCCTAAGCAGCACTGAGTTTGTTTCTCAGTATGTTAGTAAGAAAAAAGAGGGGGGGGGAATCATGATAATGGAATATGATGCAACAGTTGAGTAGAAGCAGCATTTGTGTGTGAGAAAAAGAGTGAAATAGAGGTATATGATACTGGAGATATCAAATGTTGATAAAATAGCAATTGCCCTGCAATATCAACACATCAAAAAATTCTCCTGCATCTAGCCCACATATTCATGGGAGGCCTCCAGGAAATGTATCTGCAATACTAATCTGTGTAACATCTGCTTTAGCAGGCAGAAAAGGACATATGCAGAGTTTGGCTTACACAGTTTCTGCAGGGCATGATCCCATAGTCCTCCTGCCAGTTTCCTTTCCATAAGAAGTTGGACAACTCTTTCTCTTTCCCTTTATATTCAGTCATGCATTCAAAGCTGCAATTATATTCATCAGTCAGGATAAAAATTGTACATTTGTTTATTTGTTTTAGGTAAAATTATTAAGAGGTCTTTCTATATATCCCTTTAAAAGCAACAATAAAATAAAAGCAGTTAAGCAAAGATCCAGTCTTATTACTGTCCAGCAAGATACAAGGTAATTCTCAGCAGACCCTCATAATGATCCCTTCTTGCTTCCTTTACAACCCCTTGTGATCAACAACCTCTCTTGCTTTTTAGCATGGATTCTCTATCTAAATGAGTGACAGGTAGTCTTTGAGCCAATACGGTCATTGTTAATTTCAAGTGAATATCTTGATTACTCTTATAACGTGACTGCCTGGTAGAGCTTCCCTCTTCTCAGGATGGAATTCTAATGGCTGTAAGAATAACTGAGAGACATCAGGAAGAGCTACAACCTAGAGAATGATGTGTATCTTTGGATTTGGAAATCTGAATCCAAAGCTAGAATGGGTGGGGTGAAGAAAAAGTATCAGAATTCACCCTTCCTAGTTCACTGGGGAAGAACTTTCAGACTTGCAAGAGTCTACTAACGTAACCTTATAATAAAGGTAATATTAGTACTCTTGCTTTGGTTTCCTGGTCTGAGCTACTTTGAAGAGCTGACAGGAACACTATCCAGTTGAGACCTTGAAGGAAAAGAAGAAAAAGTAGCAGTGAAAACCGCATGAGTAAGACATGAAGCTCGAGCACAAATCAGAGCTGGTGGATGCTTTGGGCCTGTAGGTAGTGATGGCCAAGCCTGCAGTCTTTTTTAAACAACAAGTTGGTTTTCTGCGTGGATAGTGGAAGTCCAGAGAGAAACCCAGGTGTTTGCCAATAGTAGCACAATATGTAGAGATGGAATAGCAAGTTAAGGCAGATTCAGGACAAGTGCAATAGCAGTTAGGGCTAGAGGGTTCAACTTATACCTTGCCTGATCTTCCACTGAGCCTAAATTAGATAGACTTCCACTTTTTCAGAGCAAAGGCCGCTATCCCTCACTGCTAAGAGCATCACTGCCACTGTGTGGAAATATAATTAACAGAGCATTGCAGGCAAGTAAAACTGAAAGACCTTGATAAAGGGGACCCAATGAAGAAGTACTACAATGGGGGTGGTTACAAGATTGATAGCAAAAACCCTTCTCCACCTCTCTCCCTGCTTTTCCACCCACCCGTCTTTTATTCTCATCTCGCTGTACTCTCATTGTTTTCTTTTTCATTATTTAAACTATAGTTCCACTATTAAGCTAATATTATGTTTACACTTCTTTTCATTTCTCTGTTTTTATTGTTCCAGGCCCACAGTAACATGGGCAGCAAATAAATTTAACAAATAAAGGGATTTAAAATCAGAACAACATTCCAAGTGACAGGAATATGAAAGTAACAAACAGATGTTTAGCAACCCCCTGCAGAACAGAGTATTAGAGCATTTAGAGATTCCACTATCTCTTAACATCTTTAGGAGAAAGGATGTTTAAAAGGTAGTGTGGCAGTCATGAACGCATAACTGAAGCTCCTATTTTTTGTACATGGGAGTGTTGATGCATGTAGAAAACAGCATCACTCACAAAAGTCACAACCATGTTGGCTATGATATATTTGTTTGCTTTGATCTTCAGTTGCCAAATTATGATTATTTTGTAAAGGTAGCATTTGGCTTATGACAATTGTTTGAAATTACAACAGGCCCAAAACAAGCACGTTATGGCCTGTAAAGCACTTCCGGCCATTGTAAAATGTCAAGCCACACACATACACACAACCCTGTGGTCAGGTGACCTCATTCTGGACATTTGACAACCAGCTTGTCTTTATGACCAGTTGCAGCATCCCCTCGTGACATGACTGTGATTTGCAAAGTTTTTTGCCAGTTTCTGAAGATTTTTTGCTGGTTTCAGAAGAATGGGTTTACACTTATGACTGTAGGTTCTGCTTAATGACCACAGCAAAAATAAATAAATATAGGTCCGGTCATGTGGGTTCCTCAACCTATGATTGTGGTAACCTGTGACCGTAAATCCAATCCCAATTGCAATCATGTTCAGAACTGCTTGTTAAATTAATATTTAAAAAAGACAGAATATTATATTTCCTCAAAGGGAGAAATGGAGAAACATTTTTTAGAGGCAGAAAGCAGCCCCACTTTCCTTAATAGCCCACAGCATGTGTCGGCACTTATAAGATAAAGAGCTTATTGAAAGAGGAAGTCAAGTGTCTAGATAGAGCAGTCCAAGTTTCACCTGGAAGCTCAGATAAACAATAAACCAGAGGCTGACCAGATTAGGATTTACATTTCCACTTTTGCCTGTAGAACCACATAGCCCCTACATAGCCCTTACATAACCCCATAGGAATCTGATAACAGCCAATAGAATACATGTTCTTGCACAGGAACAGGAAGCTCAAGTGCAAAGCCCAAGATAAAATATAAACCCCCCTCTCAACTCCATTTTGTCAGTTGTCCAGAACCACAAACCCATGTGCTTCATCAATAAATGGACCTTCTTTCCTATCAGCCTCCAGCCTCCATTTTATTTCCAGTGCCTTCTTCCCAGCTTGGAACTGAACCAGATGGATATTTCTTCCCACAATTAGAAAAGATAATCTGGACTAAAAATTGAAATGAACAGTTACTTTGCCAGCCCATGAGAATGCAAAGTAAGTATCTAACATGCTTGCAGTTTGAAGACATTTCAAAGTTATTTCTAGAATATAGGGTGTGTCCAAACCATAGATTGAATACTTTGCTTACTGATGATAGATTAAATATGTCATAGTCCGAGTCCAGTCTGCCAGGTTTTTTTTTCCTTGCCCTCTCTTTAGCATTATCTTGACCCCTCACAGGTCTAGGATTTGGAATAGCTGATTTAAATATGCACAATTTAAGATAGGCATTATCACAAAAAGGCTAATGGAAGTAGAAATCAATAATAGATAACAGATAAACTTCCAGGAACCAAAATGAGGTCACTATAAATAAGTAAATAAATAAATAAATAAAAACATTTATATTAATTCAAGGGAAGGTAATATGACCATAGAAGCAAAGATCAGAATCTACACAAACAAAAGCTTGATAACACAGTAATGTTTCTCATAAGTGATGACAATGATAAAAATAATAATAAAAATAGGGTTCCAGGAAATTTAACAATGCCAAGGAAAAATGAATAAAACTGTAAAACAAAAGGCTGAGATAGAATATATTTTGCCTGCTCTTGAATAGAAATGCCTCGTCTTTCAGTCTTCTACTGCCATCTTCAGTTATACAGCAAATGGACGTATTATATAAACATAGTTAGAAAAGTGTTTTGCATAAAAATGGGTAGTGGGTATTCTATATATACAGTAAGATTTGTTTTGAGCACTATTTACCTTTCTCCATCCCCCTTTTTGAGCCTATTGGTGATAGTGGGTAGAATAAGGCCAGAAAGCCAGTTAACTCTCATGTTATAGCTCTTTGGCCCACTCTTGTATTTCTTAGCACAATTATGGAAAGAAATAAAGTCAATGTCAGTTAACCAGTAATGAAATACTTTGAGGCATAAGCTATTGTTTAAATTTATTTGTTTGTTTGTTTATTTATTTATATTTCACATTTCTAAACCACCCGTCTCTCTTAGAGAGGTACTATTGTTTGCCAGTTTGCATATTTGTATTTTTAAAAAATGGTATGTGCGTCATACTGCTGATATCAGACATGGAAACAATTAGCCCAGCCACAAACATACCTGCTAGTTCCATTAAATTTAACTTGTTTTGACTATCCTGCATGAGATCAAGCTGACCAACTGATAGCCATGAATACCACATATAGGCGCACAGTGGTAGGACCTGGAGAATAAATGAAAAATTCCTTCCTGAGCCTAGTGTTTTATTATTTTGCTCCTAAATCAGAACTCTGAATAAGAGATTATATAAGAATTGCATAATGTTTGGTTAGGTCAGCCAACCACTGAAACAGCCATATATCCCAATGCGTAAAAAATACATTGCTTCTTTTAAACAAATATCCATCAGTCTTACGCATGGCTGCAATCCTAAGGACATGTTTACTTTAAAGTAAATTCTACTAGAAAGATAAATGTAATTTCAAGCAAGCTTGTTTACAACTGGAGTGTTAAGTATTTAAAGAGTTTTTTTAAGTCAACAGAAATAGTCCAGATGTGGTGCTGATGTGTAACTGGTATTTTGATACTCAAGTGTACTGTAAAAGATCCTGTCTCCTGTCATGGAAGAGTGGCAGTGGACCTGAATCAACATATTGTGCGGTCTCCATAGGCAATGTCACTGCCAGATGAGGTATGTGTGGGCCAGTCTTTAAAATGTCTCAGCCATCCCTTTCACAACTAGAAAAAAATAAAAGTGCTGAAATAAAAGTCAAGGCTAGAAAGAGTAAAACCCATCACTGAAAGAACATGATGAATTGTAGAATACAGAATATTATTCCCTAGAGAAATGCCTTATTACTAAGTCAGTGACATTCCAGAAAAAGATTTAATATATGATGAATATATTTCTGGTTGCTAAGAGGAATTGAAAATTTTTATTAAGAAAGAGAACCCAGTATAGTTTTCCTAAGCCCTTGGCTATGTATTGATCACATGCAATAAAGAGCATGCTAATGAGTGTCACTATAAATAAAGAAGTGCTTTCTATGTCTGTGTCTTTGTCTCAATATATTATCTTTACAATGTTCATGTAAAATGTTTCATAGAATTCTACATGTATGTGCTGAAATATCACTGTTATAAATTATATTTTAGTGACAACCATTAATTTTAGTAACGTAACCAGCCATTCAGGATATTTTAAGCACAATTTACTTAATTTCACCTTCTTCTTCACTCAAAGGATATTTTCATTCAACTATTTTCGATTAATTTTTTAGTGTGCAAGTTCCACACTTGCTCAGTTCAATCTTATTATATAAAGCAGTGAAAGATGCTAAGTTTCCATGTAGTTTGACTATTTTGAACTATCAGAGTATATGGAAACTTAGCATCCTTCTGTATTTTATACAATAATATCAAACTGAGCAAAGGTGGAACTTGCACACTATAAAAAAAACCCTAAAATATATATATAAAACTACTGATTTATTGCAGATAAATGTTTGTTTATTAACTGTGATCAGCTACAATGTGAACTCAAGATTCCCTTTGGTATTTTTCTATAGGTATTGGCATTTATGGGATCATTTATTTTAATGGAAAAAACTCACAGAAAATTTAAATTGTTAGGATATAGAATAAATTAGAGAGAACAAGAACCATTTTCTAAAGTAAAAATAAAGCATATATTTACTTTTTAAAGAAGTTATACTATTAAACCTTAATAGAAGTACACAAAGTATACACAGCATCCGCATTAACATATAACTCTAAAAGAGTCTCTAAAAATTTGTGATTATAGGTAAGTTTAAACAGTCATCATAAATGGTCCAGGATGTTAAAGGACTGAAGGCTTATCTACCACAGCATCTGTGCATGTCTCTGTAAATTTGGTCTTATTGCCTCTGCAGCATTTCACAGATGTCAAATTTTGAAGCAAGTTCCCATACTTGGTTGTCTTCGGCAATAAAATAATAGTCAGTATGAATTCCATAATGTCTAGTCTTAACACACATTTAATGTCACATAGTTCAATGAGAGCCTTAGAATTTCAATGGAACTTACTACCTTATAAGTCTGTAAAGAATTACTGAACTACCAGCCCGAGGGATGTTAAATACTAGCATAGCCAATGCGTAATGTGTGCTATTGTAGACTGCAGCTAACTTTAGCCTATGCATAAATAAATTAGCCTGTAATCTTAAGCCATTTAAACACAATAACAGAGCCAATATTTCTCAGGGACTAGATACTGAACTAAATCCAAGAAATATTTCACTTTGATAAAATTCAGTATATTGATTGTCTCTTAACTATAAGCCAGAGATGAAAGTGATTACTCCAGATTCATGTACCAATCACAATCCAGAGACACAATACTAACATTTGATTAATCTCTTAAACAGTCTGCAGGAAAAATGGGATAGTTTCTCAATACCCATGTTGCAAATGCTCTTGGAATAGGTAGTCTTACAACTGGAGAGTAGTAAGTTACAGAAAGCTAGTAAATCAGAACACAAACAGAAAATCTAGATATTGCTACACTTTCAAAACCTATGATTTATCAAACGCTGTAGATGCTACTAGACAATAATTCTGACTAGTGCTTGATAATATCCCTGTTTTGACAGCTTCAGATGTTATTGGACATCTGATCATATCCTAACAGTTAAAATCAAACTTGCTTTGAATCAAAATTTTAACATCATATTCTACATCTATGTAGTGAAACTGCCATCAAGTGGCTCATTCAGGAAATAACAGGTTTTCTTAGAGGAAACACTATTTTGCAAAGGAAGAGAATTTTGTGTAACAATTTTTCCCATGCCTATAACAAAATAACATTTGGATCTGGATTTGGATTTTCTACTATAGTTCATTAAATTTGACTTAAATTGAATTTCAAGTTTGATCTATCTGATCTATCTATCTATCTGTCTGTCTGTCTGTCTGTCTGTCTATCTATCTATCTATCTATCCTAAATCTTTCCAATTTTGCGACATAAGCTTAACAACGCATCCATTTTTCTACAGAAGGATTTTAAAATGTGGCATAAATTGAATCAATAAAGCTGTATTTAATGTGCTACAGAACATATTGCTGATTTTGCTGGACCATTTTGTAGGAGCAGCTTTCAAATGGAAATCAGGATCAGGTTCAATAGGGAAGAGCATGCTTTGTTTCACCAAAACAGTGTAATGTTTCTACTGTTTCATTCTTGTAGGAATTTACCTCAGTTTCCTTTTGAAACCACAGAAAATTCAGCAATCCAACTCTAAGTACTTTTATTCCCCAACCATAATAAAATCTCCATCTGAAAATTAAAACCACACATTAAGCCAGCGGCAAGTGAGCCTCAAACAAAAAGAGCTGTGTTTCAATTACATATTTACAATTGTCATATTTATAGTTTTAAACAAAGTGAGATATATACTATATATGCTGACTGTTGGCACAACCTGATATCACTGCTGTATTTAATAGGGCCTAGTCTACCTGTCTGCCAATTTATCCTGTATTCTATCTGAGAAGAAATACGGTTCAGCATATTCTCTTTCCCTCCATAGATGTTTTTTTCCCTGGATCTATTCTTCCTTTTTTAAATCATGGATCTTTTCAGACTCTTGCACACTGTACTCTAAACTTTAATTGTCCAAATAAAGATATTGCCTCAATAAAGATATTGGATTTATCTCTTTTTTCACTAATAAATATACTATATGATGTTATCCAGCCTCATTCATTCCATGAAGTAAGAGAACAGCATTTCCTTACATACTCATAAATCTTACTTTGTTTTATTCATGTTTGAATAATGAGTATATGATAAAATGATTGTATGATTTAAAAATAGTGTGGATTCCTATAATTCTGACTTCCATGATCAAGTTTCACTTCAGCCTACAATCTCAGGTTCATACAGAGAAAATTCGACAGATGCACAAATGATTTCTTCTTCCAGATCATCAGCGGTTGTTCTTTCTAAGCTATTTTATGGTTCTTTCTTGCTAACATTTCACAGATAACATTATGATTATTACAAACAAGCTTGGCTGTGGGGAAAAATGCATCAGAATATTCCATTCCTGAGATGCTGATAATACTATATCTATGCTCCATAATTTCATTACTGATATTTGGTTGTAATGAAAATATATTTAATTATGGATACTCTCACCTTGTACATACTAAGAAATTCCAAATGAGCAATTATTTCACTGATCACACACTAGCATTTCAAGCACCTGACTTGTCATAAAATACACAAGGATACACATGGCTTCATTACTTAAAGAAGAAAATCCTTACATAGTCAAAGGTTCATTTAATATTTGCTTTGCTGTTTTAATCACACAAGAATCCAAGTAAGTTGAATCTGAATACCAGTACATTACATGCAGGTAGCTGGAAATCAGGATATGTAAATCCTTTGAAAGAGGGGCTTTGGAACATGCAGGGGACATATGAAGCATCTCTTCTTGAATTGTTAAAGCATCGGTTTTCTAGGCCTGTTCTTGGTCTTCTCTGTATAGATATGCATGCACAGCCATTTTCAATTATTTTTCCAACAAAGCAAAGTGGGTGTGCATACACACTGATGTGGAGATCGCGGAACAGCTTTCCATACATGTTTTCATTGTTATCAATGGAATGTCCCTCAGTAATTTAGATTTTTAAATATTCCATTCAAGTCTCATATTGGATCTTACATTGTACTCTTGCAAAATGCTAGCTTAGGAATTGATATATGAATACTTCCAGAGTGATATTACTCAGATTTCTGAAACCAGGCAGTTATATTTTCCATAAAAGTAATATATAACCCTATTTAAAACTGAAAATATGAAAATTAAATCATCTAAAAAATTAGAAAAGCCAAAGGCAAAACTGATACTCTTTCTTAACTATGTTGGAAAATACTTTTGTGTTTACAAGGCACTTCAGAATTTAAGAACTTGTTTTGTAAAACCACAATGTAATGGCAAGTTTATATTCCAATTACATCAGCATACTACTACTTGTGAATATCCAGTTTCTGGCTATATTTATTTATTAGTAAAGAAGTTTTACTACTTGATGTTCTCCATATTTTGCTCTCATTTATATGTAACAAAGTTAAGATCAAATATGTGGGGAGAGGATTTATGTTCACAGGTATTTTGCTTTCCTACTTGCTAGGTACTGCTGTCCTCATACCATAATTATTATATGGAGTTAACACTCATTTACAATGATATGAAGTCTTCTATTCAGAAATACTCAGAGCCAGAACTATTTAAAGGGCTATTATTAAAGGTGAAATAATCAGGAGATATAAAAGTATTATTAGACATGCATTTGAAAATACAATGCCTAAACATCTTCTTCCTAACGTATTCCCACAGATGCAGGTTCTGCTTTTTCAGATCATTGAATGCCACTTAGCATGGTCAGCTGCATCTCCAGGGCACAGGCTTGCATATCTTTGTTAATGGTGTCTTGCCATCTCTGTTTTGGACACTCGCAAGGTCATCGACTTCCAGTTAGTAGGCAGTCTTGGCCATGGTGGAAGGTGCTGCTCTCTGAACATGTCCATACCATCAAAGCCGGCCTTCTCTCACCTTCTCTATAATTGGTGCCACACCAAAATGTTATCGAATGGTGGCATTTGTGATGTGGTCAAGAAGGGAGATGCCCAATATCCAACAAAGCATTCGCATTTCCATGGCATGGAGATAGCTTCCGGTCCCTATTGTTGCTGCCCAGCATTCAGTGTCATACAGTGCAACAGGATGGATGGTTGTCTTGTAAACCTTAGATTTCATCTGTCACATAAC
>JAOYMU010000274.1:41436337-41446988 GCA_025802295.1 Psammodynastes pulverulentus
AATTTTTAAGGGAGCCGCGGCCAAAATCGGAAGTACTTAAGGGAGCCGCGAACCGGAAAAGATTGGGAACCCCTGAGCTAAACTAAAATGAAAGGACAAGACAAATGTTTGTATTACAATAAAACCAACACGTCCAATTTTTCTTTTGTCAGGATTTCATTTACTAAAGAAAACATTCAGGTGAGAAAGTTCTAAACAAACAAGAATGCAAACAACAAAAATGTATTTTCAATAGAAAAAAGTATCTGCAGCTCAGCACTGCACTGTAGAATTCTTGGCACTCTCTGAGCTTAGTCGTTTGCTTGCAAGATGTTTCAATACCCGACCCAAGAAAAACATGAAGTTGGGTAATGAAATATCTACAAGCAAACAATCAAGCTTAGAGAGCACCAAGAACTCCACAAACAGTACCTGATTTATGGACACTTAACTTAAAAAATTATAATTATATTCTGTGAACAATAAGAGTGAATTAAGATGCACTCTTATTCCTGTTATATATGATGTCTCTTCTAAAACAAAATGCATTCAAATGCTAGAACATCTATAGAGGACCAGTTTGACACAGCTGATAAAAAAGACAAGCTTGCAATTATTGGACTAAAATCATACATTGAAATAAATAAAATTTGACTATTATAATGCAAGCAAACCTATTTTAGTTATTCTATGAATTATCTTTGAAAAATAAGATAAATAATTCACCAGCAAAAAAGAAAACTATCTTCATAATCACCGCGCCAAGATATGATGACCTTCAATATTCCAGCCATTAGTTCTCCGTAATCAGTATCTTGAATAGTCAAGCAGGAATTTAAAATGCCAAGATATCCAAATGCTCCTGAATAGTGTGAAATATGAGTTTAATAAAAGTTATTAAATGTCTTTGAGTCTAATAAGAAAACAAAAAGAAATGTGTTTAGTGATCAGAACTGAATACTGGCAATTCTAGTAAAGTAACAAGATCCATTAAAATAGTTTTGAATTGTCAATTGCAAATAAATATGTGATTGTGTGCACTAAACATCCTATCTCTTCCAACTCAATGTAGCATTGGAGAAATTATTTAAGACACTGACCCTCAGTACCGAAGAGATCAGTTCCATTACATGTCATTAGTTTAGCTGTGAACCTAATGACAAGTTCTTCCTTATCTTCCTCAGGTAAAACTGGAGACAGACTCTGAAGGGTATGCAGGTTTCCTTCAGTTAATGGGAAAAAGCTGTTCATGGAAAAAAGAAAATAAGGGAATCAATATAAAATTGTTTTTGTATTGATGAAAAAAATCACAAAAAATAGGATGACAGAGATTGCTAAATGCAGAATGCTATGAGTAACAAAACATATCTAACTTCAAAAAAGTAAGACATTTTGGACAGCTGCACCATTTATTTGAAACAGTCATGGATCTAGGGTTAGAAATTTTAATATAGGATAAAAGGCCATTAGAGAATTGAAGGTGTGTGTGTGTGTGTTACTGTTAGCTATTAGTTAATATGATTCAGATGCAATAGACAACTATTACTATCTATGCATGTATATGTGTATGTATACCCACACACATATACATACATGTACAGCCCTATAGAAAAGGACAGTTTCTTCTGATCGAGACCAATAATGGTAATGGCAACAACATCTTTTGTTTGCAATGGAAGACGTTCTGTACAGCCCTTTTTCCTATCTTGATTTAATCAGTGTAATAGTAGGAAAAGAAATTGTAGTTCCCATGCAATCCCAGTTTACTATCTATCATACCTCTCAGATGAATCAAAAAGTGCTTTAATCTCACAAGGTGCAAAAATTTTTGTATTTATCAATTTAGCCATTGTTAAAGCCCAAAGTCGTCCACTCTCTTTTGATCTACAAAGAATACAAAATTTCTGTTTAACATGGTTTATATATGAGTACAATAAAATCATTTGCATTTATTTTAGAGAATTGAGAATTGTTTATATAAAGGCACTATGTATATTTATAATGAAAAAATCAAGATAATTTCTAATAAAAGCTTTATGAGAAATACATATTTTTCTTTCAATACTTACCTATTAAACAATATTTGTAAAAGATGGGAAATATTATTGAGTAGATAGAAATTTTCATGTGAAATTTTCATTACTGCAGTATTATGAAGAAATTCAAGTAGCAGACCAGATGGGTTTGCTAATTCTTCAATCCACTGTAAGGCATACAGCTGTTCTACAACTAGAAAAACACAAAAATATATTTTATTTCTATAATTTAACAGTTGCTAGTTAGATGTATACACTTATTTAACTTTATAGATTTATTAAATAATAATACACTATCTAGTGAATATATTTATATGGTATGATTGATCTTTGGTTTATTAATTTACTAAATAAAAATTATGTATAATAATGCATTAAGAAACTTACAAGAAAGCTTATTTTAATTATTTATAAAACAGTTTATAGTTCATCTATAATAATTTTATAATAATACAGTTATAATTAGATAAATTATTTATAATAATTTTAATTATCAATAAAGAATTGAAAATGAGTGGCAACGATGAGAGCTAATAGTGGTATTTCAACTAATATAAACAGTTTATGGCAGAGTAGCCTTTCTCAACCTTTTTAATTTGGAGAAAGCCTTAAAATAATTTTCAGATCTTAGGAAACCCCAGTATTAAAATTGGAAAAAATATTAAAATTGCGCAAAACTATTCACTTCTAATCTACACAATTCAGGCTGTAAATATTTTGAATTGTATAGGTTAGAAGTGAACTGTTGTCATGTCCCAACGGCAAAGCAATATACCCACAGCTGAGTCACAGGGTGTAAAACTTCCACTGCCACAAGCACAAGCATTACATGGCGTAGATAATTTAACAAGCTTTTTTTTTTCAGTCATGTTCTCTTGGTGAATCCATAGTGACTTGTAGCAGAATTCTCAGGTTTCACAAAACTCTAGTTGAAAAATTGGCCTAGAATCTGGAAATATCATTGTGGATGGCACCTATTATCATACTTTTCGGAGTATAAGACGCACTTTTTCTACCTCCAAAAGTGGGTGAAAATTTGGATGCGTCTTACACACCGAATGTTGCAGAAGCCCCGCCCACCAGCAATTTGCCTCATTGCAGCAAGCAGCAAAAGGCCTGCTTCAGCTTCAGCACAGCCTAATTAGCATAAGCAGCTGATGCTCATTTGGATCGGGCTCTGAACATCAGCTGTTTCAGACTGCAGGGATTGCCAACAGACTATGGCAATCCCTGCAACCTGAAACAGCTGATCTTCCGAAGGCCCAGCCAGGTGCTAATTAGGCTGTGCTGGGAAAGTGAAATTGAAACAGGCTGTTTGCTGCTTGCTGCTTGCTGCAAGGAGGCAAATTGCTGGGAGGCAGAAGCTGAGGTAGGATTTTTTTTTCTTGTTTTCCTTCCCCAAAACTACGGTGCGTCTTATAGTCCGAAAAATATGGTAATTATGCAAAACAGTGCTGTCCCATCGTAAGATATGGTTGTGACATTCAATTATTTATCGAAATAGGTCATTATTAATCTCAAGTTTAAATATAATTTTATTATATATTTAATGTAACATATGCCACATTTCTATTTGGCAAAATGGCAATAACAGGAAAAAAAGAATATAATAGATTGTCATACATAGATTTAATTTTTTTTTTTACTATCACTTACTGATATTATCAATTTTTCTTCTTTCTACTTCAGGATTTTCAAAGACAACCTCCTTTTCCAGTATCAATAATGCCATTCTACTAAGCAGAGCTGCAGTACAAAGATGACTTGGAAGTTTAGCTGGGAGAGAAAATTTATGGTCTATTCCAGGTAATTCACAATTAATACTTAGTCTTCCTTCCAGAAGTGGTTTCCTCAACCACTGTAATGACATATTAAAAACATATATAAAAGTATATCTTCCTTTGAGTAAAGCAAAATTTCAAATATTTCATTCCATACTGATATAAAATTTCATGAAGATTTAACATTTAGTTGATGATAATAATTAAAGCTAGATATGGAACTAATTGTCAAGGGATGTGTTTATATTACATATGAATAAAATATACATTATTATAAATATAATGTATAATTATATATGTAAAGTGTATCTGATACATGGAGAAAATTATTATTGCTATACTTAAAATATATTTCAAATGAATATATTGAAATTATTATAATGTATATTTTATAATAACAATATCTTTCTTACACCTTTCATTTATTTTAAGCTTAGAATAATTAATGCAGGATCCTTAGGTGAAAAAAAATCTAAGTAGCTAAATATACGAACACTGAAGATTACTATGTATCAATTTTGCTTTAGCTTACATACCTCACTGGACAGAGACTCCCGCATCTTTTCCCATTCAGTCTGAGTTGGTGTAAGCCAGTCAACATAATCTTTCAGAACACAGGCAGAAACATCTTCAGCTTCTAGCAAGGTAGTCATCAAATCATTGACCACAGAGATCAAAACCTGCAAACTGAAAATAAACCAACTTTTTGCTTGATACAGAATTCAGATAATAGCAAAATGCCTGTTTGTACGAAAAACACATATATCATAAAATAATCGCAATCTGACTAAAATTAACAATGAAACCATCATTTAGTGTAATGAGCTTCAGCAAACCTCAGGCTCATACAATGAGCATAAAATAATTTCTATAATGATTTGGAAGGTAAATCTGGATGATTTGGCAGCCTACACATTTTAACAACACCACAACAGAACATACAGAATATCCATGGAAGACAAGGCAGTGTGGTGAACAAAAGCTGACAATGGTAAAGTTTATTAATTATTGATTATTAGTCAATAATTGATTACTAGTCACTTAATCTCAATAAAACTTACTTTATAGGAAAAGGAACAAGAACCAAAACGGGATGGGGAAAATGAAGTTCAGGTACATTCATTTAGTCTGAAGTTATGAAGCTGCTGAAAAAGATGACATACGACCAGTCCTTGCACTTATGACCAATGCAGCATCCCCACAGTCACATGATCATGATGATTCGGGCATTTGGCAACCAATATACACTTACAAAGGTTGCAGCATCCTGTGACCATGAGATCTCCATTTACAACCTTTGCAGCCATCTTCTGACAAGCAGAATCAATGGGGAAAGCCAGATTCACTTAGCAACTAAATGATTTGTTTAACAACCATAGCAAAAAAGATCATAAAACTGTGCACAGTCAAATGATGATTCACTTAAAGACTGCATTGTTTAGTGATGGAGTCCAATCCCAATCATGCTCATGCTTTTAAACAAAATAAATATTGATCTCAGGATGAAAGATGAACTCCTATTTACAGGACATTTTAAAATCACTATTAGTCTGAGTGATGGTAGCTTTGAGCAAATAAATTATGCAGTGTATTCTAAACTACCTTTTTATATCCAATACTAATGTCTGAAGCTGGTTCTTGACCCAGAATGCAGATTTTTGTAGGAAGCTGCTCTCCTTATGCAGAATGCTACGCTGACGCACAAGTGAAGTGATGCCACACATCCAAGTATGCTTCAATTTATTTACAAGAAAATCTACATGAAGAAAAAATGGATCAGAATTTTAACTATTAAACAGAATGGTACACATTAATCATGTTGTAAAGCAGAAAGCTTATGAGCAGAATCACGTTTTCATCACTTAAGTAAGAAAGCTATGTCCTTATTTTATAATGAAACTATTTTATGGATGAATGATAAAAGGGTTTCAACTTATACTTCGTAAAGGTTAACATGCATTCAATTAAAGATTAGATGTCTTAACCATGAAAAACACATTGCTATACCTGCTTGCTGAATAGTAGGCCTGATCCATCCTTATTCTGTTTTACAGAATTAAAATGGTTTGTTTCTGCCAAGATTGTTTTTTTAAGAAACTGCATATTTCTCAATTTTAAAAGGTGTAATTCTAATTCTTGTTTAAACAATTTGTTATGTACATTCAAACATATGCTTAAATGCAGAAATTCTGTTTTCTCAATATTTCTATCTGAAAACATGATCACTATTTTTGTAGTATTTGATTCTGTATATGTATGTATACTTACATATATAGCAGGTGTGTGTGTATATATAAATGTATATATGTATATATGTAAATGTATATATGTATATATGTATATGTATGTAAGGAATCAAAGAGTTACAAATAGGAGGTAAGAAATATACCCCCAAAATTGATATAGAATTTTTGTCATACATACATAGGAAACTGTACCTGATAAACGTGTTATATCCTGGGTTTGTGCACATAACTGGAAAATAGTGAATAATAAATCCTCGGAAGATGGCATCATTAAACACCCTTTAACAGAAGTGAAAAAACTGGAGGCTATGTCACAGATGAAAGACACTGATAGTTCTGTATTTCCAGCTTCTGAAAGATCCTTAGCTTTGGACAGAGCGGCTTGAAGTTTGTCAATTATTCTTTTAACATAAACTTCACCAATTAAGGACTCTATGGATTAAAAGAGACATTTTATTACATAATCATAAAACTAATAGCTCTACTACTGAGTTCTCATTTTTAGTGTCCTGAAAAAAACTCTGGCTTTTTATTAGCATACATGAGAAATACTATACTGTCTAACTTACCTACATCAGTACCTCATATTATCTATCCATGGCAAGGCTAGCCTTCTAATTCTCCTAGAAGTCTATTACTCATTAGAAAAGTTTGAATCACTTACCATTTTTAATTAACTGAGATAATACCAAGCTTAGGAGAGTCCATTGTTCTGAATGAAATGATTCGGCTGAAGTTACTGTCATCTTCAAGCTGATGTTACACAGATCATGGGCCAGAGTCACAAGCTTCTCACCTAATACATCTCCTTTTAGCCATGTAGAACTTAAGGAATGTTTCTCAGAGTTTGAACACGCCTAAAGTTTAGAAAGTACACAAATATTTTTCAGAGTAACTGTTTCTCTTTTAATCTCTTGGTTTGTTATAAAACCTCTTGGTTCGTTATAAAAAATCTGCATCAAAACATGTACTTTATGATTTTTAAATGTATTCTTCAAAGTATCAGATCAGTAAGATCCATAAAGGTGTTATATATAAAAGATAAGCTCAAGATATATACATGAGCATGTGAGTACATGCCTGCCGCCCCACACAAAGAATACTTCTAATCAAAAATTCTGTTCAGGTTAAAGACTTGCTTAATCACAGATAATTAAAATGTTCCAGCTTGAAAGGAATATTGAAAAACAGGCAATTAATCAATTTCTAAGAAAGGGCAATTTTCCCTCTTATGCCTGTTCAAACCATCTGAAACCAGATTCATTTTAAAGCAAACTGCTATAGATTTTCCAGAGGACTCAGTAAAAAGCTGCTGTAAAAAGCTTGCTTATGTCAACACATTTTGTGAAATGTTCTTTCAAACATTCTGCAGAGCCGTATTCATTTGGAAGACTTTGGCACAGAAAGTCATCTTGTATGTCTTTTGTTCAGCTAAAAGTCATGCTGCATCTGTTTCATTTATCTATTTATTCATTTCCCTGCTTTTATAAGTAATGCAAGGCAGTTTACAGACATTATACTCCTTCTTCCAGCCTATTTTCCCCACAGCAACAACCCTGCAAGGTGGGCTGACCCAATGTCACTGTCAGTTATTTTCCCTCAGTCTGTCTTGAAGATTAAATGGAAAAGATAATACTTTGCATTTTCTTCTTTTTTTAACTCATCTGCTCCCTTTCCAAAGCATTTCTCTATTCTCAGAGATTCAGCAGAAAAGTAAAATCAAGCAATGTCCTCTTGGCTGATCTCATCTAATTTTTCTTAGATGTTTATTTCCAAATCATCTACCTATATAATACGCAACCAAAACAGTCACTTTAATAAGATGGATATATTTTGTAGTCAGAAGTGTTTATGCAATGAAAAACTACCCACAAACAGGCCAAGAGGGGAAACAGCTGGTTTTGCTGCCAAGCAACATGAGCTCATTCATTCCAACAAAACAGTGACTAAGTGAGCCATAAACTCACTTTATGGAAGGAACAACTAAAATGCCTGTGTATACCGAAGCAACTTAATGCTTTTCTGGATCCCAGACTAATATGAATGAAAATTGGGAGGGGGGGGGGATAGGGGATTTGAACATACCTTTTGGATTATTTGAAGAAGAATACTCCATTTTAGATCCATCTTGAAAAGAAAAATAGCATTAAAACATGACAATAAAACTGAACAATTTCCGAGTAATGTAATATTAGAAAGGGATATGGATTCAAAGGAAAAATAGTGAAACTGGAAATAAATAGCCATGGATGTTATACCTATTGGGCACTCCTTTAAAAAGTTCTGCTTTTTCCTGGGCTTTGAAATTAGCTGCACAATCACAGAAAAATAATTATTTGATCTAAGGAGGTGCTAACATGTGCAATATTTTCATCTATAAACTCTCTGAATCATCTTTGCTGTACAAATTAGACAGCTGCATAGCTCTATTTAATATTGTATTTAACACAATCTTGAATAGTACTTTTCCGAAGAAACATGTCTATACATATGGCCTATGCATACATAACATGTTTTATTTAACATGAAAACTAAACTAGATCTGCATGAGATCTACTTGCATTGAATATGCATCACCAGAGACTCTCTAGTCAGAGAATGTGTTACTTGAAGAAAACTTAATCTTCCCCTTAAGCATAGTACTTTATCTGTCTTATCATCAGAAAGTACGGCTAGTGAAAATATAGACAAAAACCCGAATGTTCGCAATACCTAGAGTGTGAAACTATGTCTCAGAAAACAGATGTTGGCTCTTTCTTAACTGACCTTCCAAAACCTAGGAAATACATTTAGCTTGATATATAAAACTGATTTCAGTGGAACTTCATTACTAATTGATTTGCAGCTTCTCTGATTAGCAAGATGGTATGAAACAGCAGCTGAGTTTGTACTACTCTTTATGATATTATTTATGATATGTTTATTGCTCTTTATTATAGTTTAAAATATATAACTGATTATAAACTATACCAGGAAATGAATAAATAAGCAAAATTAGTAACAAATAAAAACAGATACTTTTAAAGGACAATTAAAAGTGTTTTATAACTGTCCTAATGCAATTCTAATTCCAAATATTAAGAAATTTATGCCTGTTACTTGATAAGCCATAGCTACCAAGGTGCAAGTACAAATGTTACTATTTCAAACTCTAATTAGTCTAACAGAATGCATTAAAACAAATTGAATGAAATCAATTTACCACATAAGAAACTGTACCTTTGTTAAATCATTGAGAATATTTTCCCTCTCTACAGGACTGCTGCAGCAATGTAGAATGCTATATAAAATATCAACCAGGAAGTCTGTATCTTTTCTCCAATCTTCTTTCAGCCAAACAATTAACTTTTCATGCAGAAACTGGATAGATGGATTTTCATACTGAACATCATCACTTTCTTCTATAAGCACCTGGAAAACTTTATGAGAAGCGAAGTTGCCAAGTAGAGCAGAGAGGAACTTTAAGTGTTGGTCAGATGTCCGTTGACTGGTGTACCCTATACTTAGTTCTGCAAGTTTACAAACTAAACCTACTAAAGATTCATTCTGTAGAGGAAAAGTATGTTTCCCATGAATTTCATGAATAACATTACTGGATTCATTGCTAGTTCTCACGTCAACAAAATTCTCCTGTTCGGCGTTAATTTCAACTTTTTTGTCTTCTACAAATCTTACATTTACAGCTTTTTTTCTATTTGTTTTCATCTTGTTTTCTGGGTTCTGAAGAATTTGCAACAAAGAAGACACGGCAGCCAACGATTTCTCATCTGCATCCATTACAGCAACATGTCCCATACATATATTTGAAAGGCCATCCCAAAAGTTAGATAACATTCTCTGAAAAGTGAGGGATGTTCTATCATCATTAGTTATTTCTGCTTTTGTTTTCCAAACATTCAGCATGTCCGCTATCTCATAAAACAAAGGTCCATTTTGTAACTTGGGCTCTTTAATTACTGTATCAATGAGAGGAATTAACTGTAAAGAAAAAAATGCATTTTAATCTCAACATGAATTAATATCTTTTCTGAAAACTGTTTCAACCTATGCAGCACATTCCTTTTATCCTTAGTTATTTTTTTACAAGCCCAAATGGATAAAGTTCATCTCATGAGCAGAAGTGGGGCAGAGGGAATAGGTATGTGAAGGTAGTCTTTGACTAATGATCACATTTTGAGTCCCAAATTTCCATTGCTAAACAAGACAGTTGTTAAGTAGGTTTTAGTCCATTTTTACAACCTTTCTTGCCAAAGTTAAGTGAATTGCTGCAGTTGTTAAGTAAGAAACATGGTTGTTAAGTGAATCTGGCACTGACTTTGCTTGCCAGAAAGTCATAAAAGGGGATCATATGATCCCAGAACACTGCAACTGTCATTTTTAATAGGAGGAGCAAACAGAAGCAGATTTTATAAAAAACATGTTTTTTTTCAGATAACGTTTTTGTTGATTAATAAGAGCATATTTTAACTGGAAACTGTTCAAACCATTAATATTTGGTGCAAACTAAATTCAACAATCTAGTATTAATCAATTAAAACCTTTGAAGATAATCCAATATTTTATTTTTGCTAACATACCATGCTAACATACCTGGATATTTATAAACATT
>JAOYMU010000274.1:41513579-41524402 GCA_025802295.1 Psammodynastes pulverulentus
GAGAGGGCTGTAAAAAGCACTATAAAGCGGTATATAAATCTAAGTGTTATTGCTATTGCTATTAGGGATTAGTTAGCAAAAATGACATTGTTAAAAAAAGGACAAAATATGACACACCCCACAGTGAAGTCAGAAGTGAAGGCATATTTTCCATTTAGAATAGAGGTAGACTTGGGATTAGCAACCACAACTGGGTCCAACAACTTGATTGTTAAGCAAAGATCAACATCATGGTTGTATGATCTTTTTTTTAACTCTCCTTTGTATTGCATACCTGTGAATGTCATAAATTGGTCATGGAATTATTTTTTCGTCACTATTGTAACTAAGAATGGTCACTAAACGAGTCACTTGCTAAATAATTACCTGTAAGGTTTTAAAAGGAAAAAGATTGTACTCAATTACAAACTTATAATTATCATATTTATAGTTATAATTGATGAGCTGTGGTCATTCTTTTTCATGTGTGAAAGGAATGCAATTTTGTCTCTCTTCCTATAGTTTTTTGAACTGTAACCCACATCCTTTGTTCCATATAACTTATTAGGTCTTCTTGAGCCTCAGTGGTGCAGTGGTTAGAATCAGAGGTGGTATTCAGCCAGTTCTGACAAGTTCTGGAGAACCGGTAGCGGAAATTTTGAGTAGTTTGGAGAACCGGCAAATACCACCTCTGTCCTCATACTTATAACCACTGCAGCATCCCCAGTCAGGCGCTTGGCAACTGGCATGTATTCCCTCCTGCGGTGGGAAAGATGACAATTGTAATCCAGCACATCTGGAGAAAGTCAGGGCTTGGAAAAGTTTATGATAGATAAAAATACAATAATTCTGCAATACGTTAGCAATATTTTTTTAAAAAAATCATAACAGCTGCAATAGGTAAAGTGGAAACTAGACACTGTGTGGTAAGAGAAGATGTGTTCAAACACCTCTTTGAACTTCTATAGTCTGAGGAAGTTCTCATCTGTGGATAACAGCAATGGAAACTCACAGCAAATTCTAGAAGGCAAAAAGAGCGATAGAATAAAAACAGTGACTTTTGAAGCTCCAGAAGGTGTACCTAATGTTAAAGAGCTTAAGAGATTCATTTGAAATACTTATTATTGATCCAAGTCTTCAATTCTTTGAAGTGTGCAACTGCTAACATAAAGCAGTTTAAAGTTGTGAGTTGTTACAATGTTTTGCTTTATACCCAAACATTTACTTCTACTGTGTCAAAATCTCTTCCTTGGCTGCCAAATTATGCATAGGTGAAGTTCAAGATGCAGTTACTAGTCCTGAAAGCCCTTTAAATAGTTTGAAATTCAGAAACTTGAATGGCCCCTTGGGAGAATTGGACTCTGACAGGCTTACCAATGTTATATTGCACAGTTCAGTGTAATTTCCCTTTCCTTCCCCTCAGAGTAGAGCAGGCAATCTGCTACCTAAGTTCACAATTAATTCTTTTTTTTAAAAAAAAACAGAGTAAGTTAGCATGCTATAACAAAGTGGAACATCTACCCCTATTTTAATTGGAAATTCTCATTGCTTGCTTTTTTTTTGCAAAATAAAACCGATAGGTGGTTTTTTTTCTGGAAATGTAAGAAAATAAAACATAAAGGTATATCTTTTGGAGTAAAAGACAAAGACAATACTAAAAATTATAAATTGAGGACCTTGATGTGGTAATAGGAAACAACCACCCTAGTTTTCCCTCTACTAAGTGATTTGTTATTGGAGATGTCTGTCATGCAAGGCATTTTGTAAATAAGCAAATTTCCATGATGGTGATTTATCAGAGAAAAGACAATACAACCTCAAAATTCAGAATGTGGCCACTAGCCCAATTCCCCCCTTCTAAAATTATCTTGAAATACAGAATTCAGGTAAACAAATATTGGAATGCTTCTTCTGTTTGGTAAGGCCCCACAATCAAATTAGGTTGGTGTAGTTTTCTTATGACCATAGAATAACCTCATTGAATATACATGGCTGTGGTGGCAGACATGGTTAGGATACTGGGCTGATTGTTGCTTTGGGATGGGGTGAGTTCCAGTGGTGGGATTCAAATAATTTAACAACTGGTTCCCTGCCCTAATGACCAGCTGGGTAGACGTGGCTGAGTGATCATGTGACTGGGTGGAGCTCAGGCGACAGTAAATCTGGGCGTACTGCCAAGAACCTTTAGCTGCTATATGGGTTAACCAAGAGGCAGTTTCTGTATGCAGGGCAATAAAGATTAGTCTAGAAACAACACCAGAATGTTTCCTTCCTGCCTTCCTTACAGGATTAGCCCTGTCAAATGAAAAAAACAAAGGGAAATTTCTTCCATCAACCGGTTCTCCAAACTTCTTAGAAAGTTAACAGCCAGTTCTTGCGAATAGGTGCGAACCTGTTGAATCCCACCACTGGTGAGTTCCCATCACTCACTCCAGCTCCTGCCGACCTAGCAGTTTGAAAGCGGGTAACCAGGAGTAGATAGATGGATACTGCTTCAGTGGGCAGCTTAATGGGGACATGAAAAAAGCACCCAAGTAGGCATCTCTCAGGCAAGGTGATGTCAGCTAATCCTTTCAACCCGGAAGCCATTTGGCACTCCCAATATGACTGTAATAGTAGTATTGAATATATATCAAAGAGTTCCTGATATAAGAGTGGATTTCACATGGCAGGAGGAATCATATAATGATGATTCCATCAGCATTCTGTTATGCATTGTCCTACAGTCACCCTCATGGAGATAGGCTCATAGAAATAGCAATAGCACTTAGACTTAGACCAAGGGTGTCAAACTCATTTTCACCAAGGGCCACATCAGCGTAATGGTTGCCCTCAAAGAGCCACATGTATCTGTAAGACAGTATAAATGTAACCAAATTCCTAAATGTTTGGCTTTATTTATTTAAAGACAATCAGAACTTTGCATCTCTTGTGGGCCACATAAAATGACGTGGTGGGCCACATTTGGCCTGCGGGTCTTGAGTTTGACACCTGTGACTTATTCGATGTCAAGGACCAATTCTAGCTGTAGTAGTGCTATCAGTGCTGATTGGGCCAATCATTTGCTGTGAATGTGTTCAGGACTGTGTGTGCCAAAGCATTAATAAAATGCATAATGTGATAGTGGGTGCAGAATCCATACAACTTGCTTATTTTAAAATTATGTTGGAGTGACAGAATATTCGTGTAATTATGTAATAGTGTAGTGACATTTCAGTTTCAGAAGTTCAGTTCAATTACAAAAAGTGACTAAGTGAAAAGTTCACATTGTTTAACATCTATATCTATCTAATACAAGTAAAAAAATCAATTGTCATCTAATGAGACCCAGGATTTTCAAGAAATTCTAGCACGGTGCTTTCCTCTATTGAAAGTCACACCTGAAGCTTAACAGGTACTTAATCTCACCTGTGAATCACTCATTTTGAAGGTGGAGTCTCTTCTTTGTCTGTTCTCTATATCTTGCTGAAGCTGGAAATAAATATGCAATCTTTAATGCTCTACCACACAAAAGCAGGTACAACATATGAACAGGCTTTTGATATTTCTCAGACTTCATATAGTTAACTGCCTTTTTCCCCAGTTAACTGCTTTGTAATTAACATGTGGGGCAAAGGTTCTGCAGTTTACATGAAGCTAGCCTTAAACAAATCTGTCATAGCCCCCTATTGTAGCATCACTCCTGACTTATACTCAGGAGTGCCGGAACGCTCCCCCCGTCGTGCGCTAAAAAACCCCGGAAGTGATAGCGCGCGATTGGTCGAGACGGAGCACGTGACAGCTCCGAAAAGGTTCCGGAACGGCGTTCCGCTGAGCTCCGGCTCAAAAAAAGCCCTCTATCTATCTATCTATCTATCTATCTATCTATCTATCTCCAAATAACTTGGCTGCATTTTCAATAGGCAAAACAATTAACTATAAACAGTATATTTTAGGGAAATACAGTGTATAACTTCTCTTCAAAACCAAGTTTATATTAGATGATGTTATTCCAAAACATCTGTGAATGGAGGCTACTATAATTGGATTGCAAAAATCCCGGCAACCAATAGACAACAGCAGAGATAAATAGAACACTCTAATTCTCTTCTCTGTGTAGATGTAAATCTGATTTGGGCATCCCAGGTTTGATTGCCCTAGGTGAATATGCTTAAGACAATAAAGGCTCTAATATCCACTTTTTGTTTTCTTTAGTGCTACAAAGTCTACTTTCTAATTTACTGGACAGTACAGTATTGCTTGACATCTCCAAGAGTTGGCAAGAAAATTGCTCATCCAGTTGCTTGGCTTGACTGTAGCAGCAGTGATCAACTGCTAGTCCAGTTGCTTGGCTTGACTGTAGCAGTGAGCTTGCTTGCTGCTTGTTCAAATTGGCAACCTCATCCCAAGCTGATAGGAGCAGCAGACATTTTTGCTGACTGGAGTCAGGCTATCTTTTCCAGTTTGCTGGAATAGACACAGACACTCATTGGGTCATGCTGAAAACATTCCAGTCCCATGAAGCAAGTTGGTTTGTATTTTAGGTTTGGCAGGACTAATGAATTAAACATCTTGGCCTCCAGACAATTGGCTACTTTAATACGGTTCCTGAAAACGGGGGGGGGTGCTCAAGGAGCATGACAATGCTATAATCTTTCATTGCAGGGAAGGGAAGGGACGGTGGAATTGGGACGGAATACAGAAAAGGGTGGTCCTGAGGGCGTAAAAAGCCTATGGGAAGTTCAGGTAGCAGCATGTTGTCCTGACAGCTGTTTCAACTTCTCAGACCTTGTCAGTTCACTGCTATGTAGCAGGTGCAGCCTTTTCTTTTCCTGAATCTTTACTCCATAAAGGCAACAACAAGTCAAGGCAGAGGCTGGCCCTGGATTTATACAAGTGCAGACACCACTAAGTGAGGTAAGGCAACAGGTGTGAAAACTGGACTAACTGATTGAGTTGTAACCACACTTGGGTTTGGGAGCTGAAGTTTTTTAGATATAAGCAAAGTGCATGCAGACTCACAGATAAGCCAACTAAAGAGCCATTTCCTAGATGACTATTTTAGACATAGAATACCACAATCAAAACTTTCTGTCTTACACAAAAAAAAAGATCAAGGTATATGCTTGATCCTCATTTTAGACGATATATGCACATTATACCTTCGCTCTGTTCTTTCTATAGCTTCCTTTTGCTTTAATGGTCTAAGAGGAAAACCTCTTGGATATATGTATAATATTTATATTAGAGAAAAATAAATCTGTACTGTACAGCTCTCGGGAAAGGTTAAAAATGGATGTTTGAAAATTCTTTTATGGCTTTATTAAAAGAAAAGAACGGTACGATTTATTTCAAGTTTCTGGCTAAAATCTTTGTTTTTTAAAACCATTTAATAGCACAATCTTTTCTAATAATTAATTTAATTAAAGATAAAAATCGTGTGTTTTTAATATGTAGTACTTTCATGCTTTTTTTTTTTACTTTTTGGCAAGCCACATAATTAATGGAATAAATTAGAGACTACATTTGTAGCATCTGTGAAGCTTCCATCTGGGATATGAAGCCATAATAAACTAGACTTTGTAGTCACTGAATAGAAAAGCAAAACATTTTTTTTCTAATCTAAACATGATATATGAGGTTTTCTTCTTACAGTTTGAAGTCTAGTACTATATTTCAGATAAAGACCGTTAATCCAAATTTTGTTTATATAATTTTATCTCAAGTATGACATAATTCACATATTTATTTGAATTTTATTTTATTTGCAAGACTAGCAAAGTAAAAAATGTTGTCAGCTATTTTCAGAATCAACAGGATCTAATACTCTTTTATTTAGCATCTTTGTCTGATTTAGGTGTTAATATTCCAGTACCTAACATGCATGGGCAGCAAAAGTTCAGAAACCAACTAGTAGCACAAAGATATATGGACACTTACTCTTTCTTTCCATTTAGCATCACTTGAATTTTGGCAAGTTAAGTATAGTAGCCTTATCAGTATTTGGAACATCAGCAAGCTATTTTAAAAGCATTTTACCACTTGTTATTTGTTAGCCACCAAAAAATTTAGCTTGAGGCAATATAATAATATGTATTCTGTTATACTATGTAGTATAATATACTATGAGATGATTTATATAATTGAAAAATGTCAAGTGTATTACTTCTCCAGTACCTGCAAATTACATTAGTATATTATCTTGAAATGAATGACAAAGATTCCTGGATTAAGAATACAGTTAATTTTTTTTTACACAATCAGATGCAAGGTAAATTGGAAATTATATATACATTGGTTAACAAGTAAAACGAGTGTCATTTTTATTCAATTTACATCTTATCAATAAACCAGTTTTAATTCTATTTTAAATTTTTATCTGTACAGCAATAGCACTTAGAATTATATACCACTACAGTGCTTTACAGCCCTCTCTAAGCAGTTTACAAAGTCAACATATTGTCCCTAACAATCTGGGTCCTCATTTTACCAACCTTGGAAGGATGGAATCCTGCTCCGTGAAAAGTTGTCTGTTACTATAACAATAGCTATATTATCTGAGCTGGAAAGGAATACAGAATAATTATGCACTGTCATTTTTGGCTATTGAGATTTTTTTTTTAGACTTATTCTATCAAAACAGTAGAGAAAGCTACACACGATTACCTTCTGACACTAGTAAAATTGCAGTGGCCTGGTTAGCATAGATTTTCCAGGGTTGGTGGGGGAAAACTTGCACTCTTATGGAGATAAAAGCATAGTTGATACTCAATGATAGGAGCAATATATAGGGTAATATATCTAAGACATATTTTACACAATTATAGCAGTACCAATTGTCTGTATGACACAGTTTCCAAGACAAGTTTAAAATAAGATTATGTTGTTACAATTTTAAATTGTATCTCAAAAACTCTTCCTCCCTTCCCTCCCAAGAAATACTTTGGGGTTTACTTAAAGATCTGGTCTTTTCCATATCCTTCTCCTTTCCTGGAAAACAGTACATCTTGACATCAAGGTGAAAGTGTACTTTTTCAACCCCATTCTTTTTTAGATCCAGGAAACCTCACCACTTTGGAAATGCTTCTTGCCTTATGTGGTTGGAGTGTTTCTGGAGCTGCCTGATCTGGCAACTGTGATATTTGCTCTAGTCAATTGCCATTACAATTATAGCAAAGTGTCCCATGGGGATGTCTTAAAAGAGATTGGGAAATTACAGCAGGTTCAAAATGCAGCAGCAAGACTCTTCTCAGGTACGTCTTGGTGAGAGCATATTTTATCTACTCTGCCTAAGCTGTACTGGCTCCCAACTGATTTCCAAATCAGATTTGGTGTGCTTGTTATTAGTATAAATCCTTAAACAGTTGAGTCTGCCTAGGTTATAGAACAGTTTCCTCCATAATGGTGGTCTGGGAGCTATGGTCTTCAGACAAAGGTGCTGCCTTAGAAGCCTCTAAGGTTTGGAGACAATCATTACATGATCAGTCTCCCTTTAGGCTTACTTTGTTAGAAGCATTGCAGAATATAGTTTTGTAAAACAAATAAGTAGATGTTACAGACCAGGCTGGATTTCAAAGCATCAGATATGATGCAAAGACTGCAATATAAACTCACTGAGTTGCATGTACAATTTATCTCTTCCCATCTGTCTGACTGGACTGGATTTTGTTTAGGAATTAAAACTGGAAGACTGTACTGCCATCACTTTACAATTACCACTTGCAAAATAAAACTACAATATGATGAGTGAATAAATGATATAGTATTAGAGATTTTCCTACCTCTATTGTTTACAGTTGTATTTTGTTTTGTGTTTTGCAGCAGACAATCTGTTGAATTGAGAGAGGGCAGGCAAAAGATCCTGTATAGGTTTTCTCTTTATCACTTGTGACCAAGCTAAATTACTTTCTTTTAAAAACAGAAGTCCGGGGAAAATGAATTGTGGAGGAATAGCTGGGCACCTGCCCATCTGTTTGAAGGACGTGCCTATGAAGGGAGAACAAGGAGATACTTAGACTGGACTTTTTTTTAGAACTATCAAGAACTATGGTTATCTGTAAGGATCAACATATGGTTTACCACTCATTTTCTGACAGTGTAGCCAGTTGAATGAGTATCAGTTGAAGGCAATGGTGGTATGCTCCCGGTTCGCCCCTAATTGGGCAAGCCGGTAGCGCTCGCGAGCGGTAGCTGTGATGATCGGTGTTTGAGTGGTTTTGTGGGCCCTCCCACCGACCCATGTTCTTTCTTGAGCTTTATCCACTCAGCTAAGTGACACAACAGAGCGGATTGCTGTGCTAGAACAGCAAGCTGTGCACGCGTGCGCGCTGTCACCAAACCGGTAGCAGAGCCGGTAGGAAACCACTACTGGTTGAAGGTATCTGTGCAGGAAAGGCTTTAGACTATTTCAGTTGCAGATGGTCAGTTTCTTGTGATGCCAGTCAAAAAGTCATTTATCAGCTGTGTTTTCTCTCTCACCAGATTTCCATTGTAACTCGTTGTGGTTGTAAATCTGACCCAATTTTATGACAATTTTTACAAAGGTCGTTAAGCAAATCACATGGTCATTATATGAATCCAGCTTCTCCAATGTTGTTGTTGTTTTTGCTGGAAATCAGAAAAAAGTTGCATATTGTGATCACTTGAGCAAAGGATGCTGCAACTGATCATAAATGCAAGCTAGTTGCCAAGGGTCCCAACTGCAATTACATGAACATGGGATGGTATGACAGTCATAAATGAAAGTACAGGTGGTAAATCCTTTCTTTCAAGGCCGTTGCAACACTGAAGCATTGTTAAACAGTCATAAGTCGAGGACTATCTATAAGCTTCCCTAAAATGTCATGACTCTGTCCAGCTTCAGTTAAAATAAAAAGTGTAGCTCTACTTAGAAGTTAGGAAGAAGAGTTATTTTTATTATAAGTCACTGTTGGCATATAAATTATAATTAACCCGACTGATATCGCATAAAAAGTGATGTTAGTTTATGGTAGCCCCAAATCAGAAGGATTTGGTAACTTTTTTTCAGATTATTTTTTATTTAAAAGGATGTATTTTCATGAATTATAGTTCATTTCATGAGAGTTATTCTATGGTTTCCTACATCTTGTATTAAAATAACCACGATAAACCTCAATGAAAGTGCATAATTTACGTAGGAATTAAAGACTGTGATCATAGCTTATCCACAGATCAGCCTAACCTAGTAACCTAATTTTTGGAATGGTGTTCCAGAAAAGCTATGCTAACTGTCTGCATAGTATATAGTAGGTTTGAAATGTCATAAGCATTTTGTTTAGCAAGCTCCTATCATTCAGAATTAAAACAAGTTACCATAGTTGTTCTCATGCAATCTGTTATCTATTATAGTTGCATCTATTTGCATGCATGCCCATAATAATACTATTCCCTTTTGGGAACATTACGCAAACTGCCGAAATGTATTAAGAAATAGAAAGTCACTCCCTCAAAAGATTTCAGGTAAGAAAAAGCTATATGAATAACACCCATGTTGCCATCTCCATTCTGCCCTTGATTCTACCATACTCTATGGTGAAAGTCAGTTTAATAGCTGCTAGGTTGCATTCATTGACTCAGATAACATTTTGTGCTAAACTAAACTATGGTGGTTTGTTTTAATCCTTGCTTCCATAGTAGAGTTCAAAGTTAAAACAAGCCAACTGCATCAGCACAATACAGATAGCCTTTTTTTAAAAAAAGAAAAAAGAATATGTAAATACATATTCATCAACAGAAGACCAAAAATTTAAAAAGCATAATTCACAGAATTTGAGGAGATCAGCACTTCTATTTAATTCAAATACTAGCATTAGAATTATATCTGCCACCGTCACTTGATACTACAGTCTAATTAACAGTTGCTGGAGACAACTGCTTTATTCTGTCTAATGATAGGATAATCTAGAAAAAAAAAGTCTGATCCATCTGTCTTTAATTTGGTAAAAAAAAATGTTTTTGTAAAAATAAAACAAAATATCAGAGGTCATTGTAGGAGGAAGGGACAGACTTGTATAAGCCAATCAAACTTGCTCATCATCACATACAGCACAATTCTATAATTTGCTCTGTGTTTCTGTAGAGCATGTCAAATATTTAAATAGACCCTCTGTTATCAAAGCAAACCTTTTCTGCATTTTAAAATCTCTCTATTTTGCATTTGAATATAACAAGGTATTGTGGGGCCATAATTTCATTAGGGAAAAGAAAATCATATGCTGAGACAGCATCTGAGATTGTTGAAAAATCTGGATAGAAATCTCTAGTTGAACATAATTTAAAACATGTTATAGGAACGTCTGATATGCACCAACAATAAATTTGCATGACCTATGAAAATTTACTATTTTATTCCCTTAGGTGAAACATACAACTAGACGCATAGGTTCGAGTGCCCACATGATCACCACAGCAAGGGTACCTGCTGATAAACGGATACGAATTGCCTTCAGTCTAAATGATTCCCCAGGTAATAGTCTACAGAAATATTATTTGACTTGCCTTTGTTTCTTCCAATTATATTGTCTTTACTCTTCAAAGGAGTATTTGATTTTTCTTAGGTAGCTGAAATTATTTGCTTTGTTTTTTTTCTCTAAAGCATGGGGACAGTATTAGGTATGTTTAAGAAGTTTCCTGTAGTATTATTAAAACATTATAGTCAGCTCTAAATTCTCTGAAATGTTTAAATGTATACTTTTAACCACTATTTTTTTAAGCAATAGCAGCAATAGCACTTTAGATTTATATACCGCTTATCAGTGCTTTTTACATCCCTCTCTAAGCGGTTCACAGAGTCAGTGTCAGCATATTGCCCCCACAATCTGGGTCCTCATTTTACCCACCTCGGA
>JAOYMU010000274.1:41696960-41707780 GCA_025802295.1 Psammodynastes pulverulentus
TAAGACGCAGGCACTTTTCCTCCCACTTTTTGGTGACGAAAAAGTGCGTCTTATGGTCCGAAAAATACGGTATGTCAAATTTCTGAAACAAAAGTAGATTGTTCCAATATCCCCAAATCCCAAAATAGAAAGAAAAAATGTGCTAAGGGTTTACATTTTTGCTTTTTATTGGGATGTGGAAGATACTATTAAATGCTCCAGGCACAACTGCTGGGAATTATAAGAGACATCAAAAGTGTCTCTTTTTGTTAAAATAACGAAGATTGCCATACATTAGAAAAAAAGCACTGACAACTGGCAGTCATGAGTACAGGTGTGCGGCTGCTTTTTCCCTGCCAGGGTTAAGTTAACAGCTGTAATCTGAGGTGACCCATGAATCAGAAAATAGAAATTTGTAAAAACCTGACAGAGATAGAGATCAAAGCTGATCATTTGGACTGAAGAATTACTTACAAAGGAAATAAATCTGAAAAGCAGCTGTCAAAATTAAAGAATAACCTAATTTTTTTTAAAAAATGTCAGACCAAAGATTAACCAGCTCCCAAAGCCATTTTTCAAATCCTTTTTTGTTTAAGGGAGTCCTACTGTCATTATGACTATCATGAAAAGAACAGCTGGAGTTTTCAGTAACCTCTTGCAGCAGTGGGGGGATTCAATTTTTTTTACTACCGATTCTGTGGGCATGGCTTGGTGGATGTGGTGTGGCTTTGTGGGCGTGGCTTGGTGGGCATGGCAGGGGAGGGATACTGTAAAATCTCCATTCCCACCCCACTCCTGGGGGAAGGTTACTGCAAAATTCCATTCCCTCCCCACCCCGCTAACCTGATTTCCAGCTCTGTTCTCCTGTGCAGGGCAACAAAAGAAGACCCAGCCGATTATCTGGGACTTGGGAGGCAGAGAATAGATGGAGCGGGGCCAGTCAGAGGTGGTATTTGCTGGTTCTCCAAACTACTCAAAATTTCCACTACCGATTCTCCAGAACTGGTCAGAACCTACTGAATACCACCTCTGTCTTGCAGGCCATATTGAACTGGGCAGAAATATGGAGTGACCATTCAAAGTTACAAGGGAACTGAAAAAAAGTGACTTATGACCATTTTTCACACTTACGACTGTTGTCCACGGTTATATAATCAAAATTCAGATGCTTGGCAACAGACTCATATTTATGACAGTTGCAGGGTCCTGGGGTCATGTGATCAGCTTTTGCAACCTTCTGACAAGCAAACTCAATGGCGGGAAGCCAGATTCACTTAACAACCATGTTACTAACTTAACAAATGCAATGGTTCACTTAACAACTGTGGAAAGGAAAGTCATAAAATGAGAAAAATTCACTTAACAAATATTTCACTTAGCAACATAAATTTTGGGCTCAATGTGGTTGTAACTGCAGTCTGTTTTAGGTACTAAACTTGAAAGATGCTTCTCCATAAACCTCAGTGTTATCCACATGAAAAAGAGATGTGCAATGTATGAACAAGAATGCTGTAGCTTCTGATACTTCCCATGCATCACTTGATTCCCATATTATTGATCACACTTCATTTACTTTTTGCTTCCATCTTTGCTTTGACATTGTAAACCATATTTTTGTCTTCAAAAACTAAGCCGAACTTGTCACTCACTCCACTCTCTTTTTAAATTGAAATTGTGGAAAAGTGATGCTTATTTACAACTAAGTTGCTCAGAAAAAGTAATCTGTGGCCCATAGGAAGAAAGTATATTTCAATGCTACATTCTAGGATATTTCATCCCGAACACTAGGTTATAAATTTAGATTTGTAATTGTAACAGATGATACCGAAAATGTCAGCTGAATGGTTATAGATTGCTCAAAATGTAATTTTCCTGCAACACATCAAAAGGTAACCAATTGGCACATTTCAAGAAAGCACTAAGAAGTTTTGGAGAGGAGTGCATCAGTTAGCCAAAGCTGAAGCAAAGTAGATGTGGGTCTTTCAGCCATATGGACAGGGCCAAATTAATCTTTTCCCTGCTTTTTTTTTTGAGAGCAGGGGAAATGACTTTAAAAAAAACATGTTAAATCTATTTTAAAACTTGCAATGAGCTTCCCACATGAAAATGATATTAAACACAACTTTTGGAATGTATGATTGGCATGGCTTCTGAGAAAATGCATACAAGAGATTCATGATTACATGTAACTTCAAGTTGTGCTTCAAAAAGTATCAATTACTAAACAATATATTGTAGATCAGGGGTGCCCACATTTTCTCGGTCTATGAGCTATGACGGCAAGGGAAGGGAAGTGATCGCCCCCACCCTTTTGCGCATGCACACGCTCCTTCCCCCCACCCTTCTGCGCACGCTCCTACCCTTCTGCGCGAGCTCACATGCTCCCCCACCCTTCTGTGCATGCATGCGCTCCTTTCACCACCCTTCTACCAGCGCTCGTGCGCATGCTCCCCCTGCTCTTCGCTGGAGTCCCAGCGATCTACCCAAACTCCAATCGCGATTGACCAGTCGATCGCGATTGACACTTTGGGCAGCCCTGTTGTAGGTCATATGCCATAGATTCCATAGTTTACTTGTTAAGTCCCATTTTTGTAAACATTCCTTATATAAAGTTTATCAGGGTACTATCTACTGATTATGATAAGCATAAAAAAGTAGCTTACAGTATGTTCTCTAACTTATGATCCTAGTTTTAGAATGTGCCTTCAAAAAGTAAGGATTGAGATGTAGCTAGCTTCAAAAACACACTTTCTATATCATGGTAGATTTGTTAAGTTTTTAATTTTGTAGATTAAGACCCATATAAATGAGTGGTCTTGAAAGGTAAGAACAAACAATTTGCACTACAGATTCTTGCAAGGTATATTCCTGGTCCCTTGGGGAACCAAGATGATGTTTTAATAATAGATTTCTGGAAGCCTTTTTAAAATTAAAAATTTAGAAAACAACAAGTGTGCATATCCTCATTAGTTTGGAAATTTAACATAGTCATAGATATGCACACTTGTAGTTTAAAAAAAAAATTTAGAAAGCATTTCACGTCTTTTTCCTGGCAGCCCTCTACATATTTGAAACATATGGAAATATCTGTCAAAGAAAGCATTTAATACGTGACTCAAAACCTCCTGAATGATTTAGGTTAAACTGTGATTTTCATAATTCAAATCTAATTTCATTTTAATATTTTATCAACTGAAAATAATAATAAAAGAAATACCATATAAATTTTGTTAAGGAGTCCTTTTAAGTGAAGATGCTATGCCATATTATCAGGATCCCGGTTTATTCCATGGTGTCAGATTCTTCTTCCCTCTCAACAGAGAAACTGTTTCATCAGATTTCCCCATGAATCTTTAATACTAAATTTCCAGCTGCTTAGTTGTATCCACTATGCAAATTTGAAGCATCCTTGTTGTGTTTTTTTAAAAAAAATCCTTATTAAAAAAAGCAGTTGGAATGAATCCTTCCAAATGCTACATACAGCTATGCTATTGAATATTGATATCATAAATGCCCCAATTTTGGTGAACACGCAGTACATATGTTGAATATTTTGAATGTAATATGAAATTAAGATCATTATCAATGTCATGAGCCTTTACAAAGTTTCTTCTGTTTTATGCTTCAGAGATCATCAGATGTTTCGGTTTCTCATTTTAGAACTCATCATGCTTCTCCACAGCATCTGAACACAGGCTATTGTAGTTTATTGGAGTCAAAATGTCACAATCAGAGACCTTAGGTTGGTCCTGTCTATTTTCATTGATCAGTTAATGAGAATAAAAAGGAACATGGATATAATGTATAATGATGGAAGCTTTTGATTGTCTGCATGAAGTGGCTTATCACATAGTATGAAATCAGTTACCTTTTATGTCTTTATGTGTGAACAGATGTACTATCCCCCAACTACATTCTCTACAAAAGTGTGTCATCTAGCCCTGTGGCAACCTATTCATTGCATATACATTTCGTCACTTGGTTTCTGACATTATTGACCTTGTCTTTTTTCATGATTGTAGAAGCTCCAGTCATCCTTCAATAAATTCACAGAAAGTTGTGGATGATATGGATACTTCATTGCATTGCTGTTGTGACAAAAATTTTACCTTGTTTTAGAGTCGAGATAAAGTAGACTTAATAATATGTGAGCTATTTTATATATCACCACTGCTGAATTTGTGATTTTCCTGATTTTCAAAGTGGGAACAAAAACCATCTGAAAAAGATGGAGTAGCTGATTATCATTACAGTGATATAAAAGTGGTTAGGGTAAGTAGCCACTTAGAACTATTCTTTCAAAATAACCCTAGAAAGTGTTGGTGAAGATGCAGGGCTTTTTTTCGGCCGGAACTCGGCGGTACTGCGTTCCGGCACCTTTTTAGAGTCCGCGTCACGTGACGCGTCTCAGCCAATCGCGCGCTATTACTTCCGGGTTTTTTTAACGCGATGGAGGGGGAGCGTTCCGGCACCTTTTGGTGCCGAAAAAAAGCCCCATACCTAATACTTTTATGAAGAAGTAAATAATACAAAGGACTAAATTAGCCTTCAAATTGGGCTCAGCTCCTTTGAGGTATTAATATTCTCCGTTTTCCTTTTTGAAAATAAAAGGAAATGATTGGTTTGTGTGTTTTTGTCCAAGTTAGAACAAGGGATAACAACCAGCCCTTCCCAGATTTGTGAGAACTAACATATGAAAGGGCAGAAGCAAAGGATCTGAAACCAAATGAGTTTATTACAATCACATTACAGAGGTGTCAATAGCTGCTGCTACTACTACTGAGAATCAAGATGCTTAAGTATTTTTTTTGTTTTATTTTTACGCAGATATTACATACTTTTTAATTGATTCAACCAACTATTCTATGCCTTTTTTGCTAGATATCTTGGGAATTTTGTGTTATCCTTTTCTCTTCCAGATTGAATTTTACCATTCTATTCATTTTTGAAATTGATGTCTAAATATTATCTAGCAGAATTTTTCAAACAGTATGAACAACTGTATTCATGAATAAAAATGATACATGTTAGAGATTCACTGAGTTATGTTCCCCTACTTAACTGATCATTATTAAACTTCACCAGCAATATTTTTATTGTCTGGAAGTCTATGGTCTGTGGTTCTTTTAATGAATAACAGACAAGTAGCTTCTGTCTGAAATGACATAAAGCAAGTTCATTATCCTTTTTAAAAAGCACTGCTGAGAAATTTAGGAACATTAATTATGTCAGTTGAGCCACTGGGAAATATCTTCAGGCCTGAAAGTCTAATAAAACAAAAATCTCCAATAGGAATTACTAATCTTCAAATCCTATTAGACCATAATAAAGCTTTAAGATCCATTTAAAACAATCTCTGGGTTGTGCCATGGCTCCAAGCAATCATTCTAAGCCAGAGTTACTGATTCAAATTTCATTTTATTATGATTGTGTCCTGCAACAAATCTGAGCACACTTAAAGAAGAGATTTGGTTCATTTGATTTAGATTTCAACAGGCCCAGTCATTGTTCTTCGTTCACACAGTAAAATGTGATTTGGTTAATAACTTTTAACTTATTGAAAGGTAATATTTTAAACTAGTATGTGTACAATATAATTTGGTAAAATTACTTTAAATACTCATAGGATTAATGGAGGCAGCCTTGCAACTGTTTGACTTTCATGTGATGAGGAAGAGAAGTGCCAAATGAAATGTTAGAAGATGCTTCTCTAACAGTACAAATTTATAACCCTTTATTTCCATATTATACAGGAACTGCATAGGAGATGAGACAAGTGCTTCTGCTTTTACATTTACTTGAACACCCAAACTGCCAGAAAAATCTATTTTTATAATTGGTATAGTTTAATTTGTTAGAAATATATTGGATCCTGTCTCAGCAGTACTTGACTTGGATGAAGTCACTCTGAGTGTCCTCAGTTGCATGTTTCTATCATTTCAGAAGTTAATGGCTAGTATATCAATAGAGATGATACATTAATTTAATCAAAGGGTCAATGTTCATTTCCTCTGATGTGAACTTGATTGCAATATCCAAAGTATTGGTTCAAGTCTTATAAATATTTCTAAACCATGAACATTTTCAACGGATGAGATTTTCAGATTCAATGAAGATATCTTTTCCCAATAAGATATCTCACAAAGGTATTGAACTTGATTTTCACTTCTTGCTGACATGCTTTGCTGCCACAGGCCATTGATTTGTTGTGATGTCAAGACAGTTGTCTTGAAGGTTTGGTAAACTTGGCTAATTGGCAAGTACAACTCATCATTGAGATCAGTGGGTGTTGGTCTGAGAGCGTATTGCCCCAAATTTGTCATGCTAACAGTACTCCGAAGATAATTTCTAACTTGTTCTTTGTGGGGGGAGGGGTAGCTTTCTGTTTGTGATCATCAGGATTCCTGGGGCACCAGAAAGTTTGACATAGAAGTTTAAAAGGTGTAGCCCCTCCTGGTAAGGACCTCAGCATCACTGGTCAATCTTAGTTGTGTCAGGGCCACAATAATTGGTAACACTATCTGTAGCAGATGCAGCAGAAGTGGCATCACCTGGTCAGGTACAATGTCACAAAAATAGACAAGCTACAGAAAAAGTAACAGAAGTATTGCCACTGTTGCATTTTAAAATAATAATGATGCCTGAAAAGAATGTAATAACAGCATTGACAAAATTACCATCAGTAAATTGCAAAGAGCAGATTTACTTGGAACAGTTTATGTCCTGTGACAATACCTTCAAAATAACTTTTTCTAATCACAGATCCTTGGGAAGGACAATAGCTTGATAAAATTCCAAATCCACTCTATATATCTGTCTGACTGTGTGACCGGTTTATTGGACAAAAAATGGACTTCAAAGAGAGCAAACTACCCAGAAGCTTATGTAGAATATGGAGACTACCTAATTAAACTAAAAAGTACAGTTGCTGACATTATTGAGATACATGATTAAGACTGCAAAACACAGTACTTTCTGAGAAATCTAGGAAATCATTGCTTGATTTTGTGGGATCAATTTTTTTTATCATTCAGCCCAGCATTGTTTGACTTCTACAGCTATGTGTCTACGTTGTCTTGACCCTGTCTGTGTAGTTTCTTTTTTTCTCTTTATCTGATGACTATTCTGAAACAAGCAAGATACTTACATCTTGCATAAGAACATTTTCCAGAGTTATGATATAGTTTCAATTCAAACTGCACAATTTTATACACGCACAGAATTTGGGGGAAATTATTGGGAAGAACTATGGTGGTAGAGTGGTTAGAATGCAGTACTGCAGGCTACTTCTGCTGATCACCAGCTGCGAGCAGTTTGGCAGTTTGGGTCTCACCAGGCTCAAGGTTGACTCAGCCTTCCATTCTTCTGAGGTTGCCCCCAGGTTATTGGGGGCAATATGCTGACTTTATAAACTGCTTAAAGAGGACTGTAAGGCACCGTGAAGCGGTATATAAGTGCTATTGCTATTACTATTTTAAAACGCATATTTTGAGGGTAACTAATGTATGTATGTATCTCTACACACAACACACACAACACAAATATGGAAACTAATGGAACAACAATGAGAATGGTTGTTTGGCCTAGATATTGACTTATTCACCCATTTTTAAAAGAATTGCAACTGATGAATTGAGGAACCAAAGTAACCTGGCAATTCTTTCCTGCTTTATTTTTTATTTTACTTTTTTTGTATTTATTTTTGGGCACAAGGTGTGCAGTTTTAATTAAATCTTTTAAGCAATTACTATTATTTGCATATGACACAATTATCTATGGTTAGTTTAGCTATGGCTTATCAAAGCAACATTTCTGGGATTGGATAATACATTAAAGCACCAATTAGCCACAGGCATGATTCATCAACACTCTTGACTCAAATATTGTCAATATAGTTAGCTTAGGGTCTAGGGTGTCATGGGATTACAGTCATATTCTTGTTTCAAGTTTTGTAATTCTTCCCTTCCTTCATTGTTTTCAGTGGAAATTCTCTTTGTAACCTGCATTCAGTTTTAGAGAAAGATAAACACATTCTCTGGTAATAATAATCAGCATTAAAAACAAGCAAATGCTTAGTAGAAATTAATTCACAATGAATTCAAACAGACATTTGGTTAGTTTAATGATATGTATTTACATAATGTGCATGACAGTATCCAATCAGTCTAGCTGGGAAATTTGACAAACATTTCATGCGAATTAATTTCTAGATTAGAAATTACAATTTTAGCCTAAGGTTTTAGCAACACACATCTGGATGGCCTAAGCACTTTCGCAGATCACAGCAAAAGATACAAAAAATCAGTTCTCCAATACCAATATGTTAATAAGTAATGGTTGATCCCAACATAACCCTTATGAGTTATGTGCTAATTCTTATAAATCCCGGTCATCTTCAGTATAATGGAGCAAGAAGAGTTCAACCATGTATGGAAATTGCAAATGTGTAAATCATGATGTGTTCATCTTTCTAATGAACAGTAGATTAGCCTTGATCTGTACTTGATCTGTAAAGATCTGTACTTCAATCATTCACAGACAATAAGGCAATAAGAACAGCAAACAACTAATGTGCAAAATAGTGTCAGAATTTTACAGTCGACTTTCATGTGTAAGCAGTAACTATCATTCAAAAATGGAAAAAAACTGCTCAGTAAAGACAAAGAAGACAACTAAGGAGTAAAATCTCATTTAAACCTCTATTACAGGACTGGTCAGGAATAAAAAAAATGGAAATGTACCTGGAAGAAAGCCTGGAGCAAGGGTCTCCAAACTTGGCAAATTTGAGACTTGTGGACTTCAACGCCCAGAATTCCTCAGCCAGCTGGCTGAGAAATTCTTGGAGTTAAAGTCCAGAAGTCTCAAAGTTGCCAAGTTTGAAGACCCCTGGCCTAGAGAATGCTTTGTTCTTTGTAATCTCAGGCTCATTGGCTGCATGCATAATATAGTAGATTGGGTTTAGCTTGCTGAATTATAATGTCCAGTTTCTTGAACAGGCATCAAATAATTTACTAAATCAAAATTATTTACAGTATTTGTTCAGAAATTTGAGATATGTAGTACACTCTTATGTACTTTTAAACAGAACAAATATCAAAATACACACAAGTAGTTGGTTTTTCTATTGCAGCCTCAAAATGCCATTTCAACATTCAAACTATTATATTTACTAAACATAGGATTGGGCTTCCCTATGCTTGGTTCAACTAATTTTATACAATTATATTCTGTATTATGTTGATAGACTGTATTGGGCAAAATTATCTCTCCTTCACACACATACTTTACCTACAGTAAGTTGTTTATTTACTCCTTCTGATTACTCAAAAAGTATAAGAAACTGGTATTTTACCTTTTCCTATCCTACAGTTTTAGGGAATGTGATTTAAAGGCATGAAAGCTGTATTCAAGTTCTTACATACCGAAACTGATGAAATAATTATCTTAAAGTTGAATAAAATGAATAGATTAAATGGGCTTCTAAGATCACTTGCTATGAATCTTTAGAAAATGTGACAGGCCTCCTCACTCTGGTAAATCTATATGTACTGAACTCAACTCCCAACTATTTCAGCCAATGATCATGCTAACTGGGAGTGACAGCAACAGTATTCAAATATATATGGAGACAATCATGTTGAAACAGGTTGTTTTATCCTTCCCTAATCCATGCTGTCTAAGAGGTGTACTAACACAGTGACATTTTATTTCCTCTTGCAATACCTAGATTCCTTAGTGTTGGTGAGTTAATTATAGATTTTCTTATGTAGTTCTCAATATAAAGTACAAGACTTTAATAGTACTGGTTACAAATCACAAGTACCTATGGACAAATCACAATGTTCCCCACAACCACCCTCAATTTAAAAATCAGAGAGGTTATTATGTTCTGCCATCTTTTACTTTCCAGGTTCAAAATCTACAATTTTCTCCCTATGTCTATCGAAGTCCCTGCTACCAAATGTGTGTGTGTGTTTGTGTGTGTGTGAGTGTGTGTGTGTGTGTGTGTGTGTGTGTGTGTATTCCTGGGAGGGATGAATGTCATTAGAGTATGCCAAGAGCACATATTTCCTGCAGAATCAACCAAGGTTGAAAGTCATCCCAGCTGTCCTGCTAAAGCAAACACATATCTATACTGGGCAGTAGTGATATAGGAAGATGCCAAAGGATAACTTTAGTGACAATGGCAAAGCCATCCATTCATACTATGTGAGAGAAGGCACTGGTAAACCTCTACTGTATTATGATGGCACATAATCAATCAAACTATCAAAGTATTTATAAAGCAGTTTTCAGAGTTCTTCAAACCAGTAGCACATAAATGACTTTCTGGTCTGAATACAGGTACCCTTCATTTAGTGACTACAATTGGGACCAGCAATTTAGTCATTAAGCAAAGCACCTGCTAAGTGAAACCACAACTGTGATTATTATCTTACTTCAACTTTCCCTTGCTTTTCAGACCTGTAAAGGTAATAAATGTGAGGATTGGTCACAATGTTTTTCTTTATTACTATCATAACTGCAAATGGTCACCTTCTGAGGCAGGGATCAGCAATCCGTGGCTCTAGAGCCGCATGTGGCTCTTTCATCCCTCTGTGGCTCCCTGTCGCTCGAAATATGTGTCACAACTGCCAATGTGTGTGACAGCTGCCGGCATGCGATTTATTGAGCTTTTTGACTCCCAGTAGGCCAACCATGGATAAATCCAAGAAAAGAAAAGTTTCAGAAGAAAACAGAATGTATAATTCAACTGCATATGCTAGTTTTGTGGCCACTCAGGAAATAGTCAGGCACGGGAAGGGTTTTGTGGCTCCCGGTGTTTTCTGTGGGAAACGGGT
>JAOYMU010000274.1:41758735-41777127 GCA_025802295.1 Psammodynastes pulverulentus
CGGCAGCTGGATTCGGGCGCTGGGGGCAAGAGAAATCCCACCAGACGTCCGTCGCCGCTGAAAGCCGGAAGTCCCTCAAGTAAGTGATAATTTTGTCATTGTATTTATATTTGCTGCAAGGGAAACTGGAAGCTTCTATTTTTTTTTCTTCTTTACTGCTTTTCCTCTTTATTAGTCTGCAGGTAGTTTTTATGTTCTTTGTAAAATTTTCGAGAAACATATATTTAAATAGGAGGAGGAAGGTGAGTGTTTGCCACCTTGAATTATTTGTAAAAATAATAAAGGTGGAAAATAAAATAAAATAATCTCTGCTGTTCTAAAATTGGAAGCAGATTTCTAGCACAGCTAACCTGAGGTTTACAGGCAAGTGGCTACAATGCCACTTATCTGTAGCAAGCCTTGAGGATAGCCACTGTAACTGGATATGAAGGGAGTGGAATGGGGTACCAGATAGAAGCAGGACATTATATTGAAATCAGCTGAGCCTAGCTTTCCACACGATTAAATATCCAGGGAAACTGAGCCTCTGCCCTAGAAATGATAGTAGATAGAGTAGTTCAAGGAGAGATTTGCAGCTAGGTGACCATTAGCAATTCTATGTGCTTATTCTTTCACACCTGAGAGATTCTGCTTAGCCATTTACTGTCATCTTTATTCTCATGTATTCTTTCCCCACGCTCTCTATGGTGTTTGAGAGATTCAGTGTGATGTAGTGAGTAAGGTTAGAAACTGGAAAAATTCAAATTCTAGTCCTGAGCTGGGCACAAAGCTATCTGGGTGACTTTGGGCCACATGCTTTCTCTTAGCCCTGGGAAGCAGGAAAAGAACAAACCACATCTGAAAAAAATTGCCAAGAAAACTGCAGGGACTTGTATAAACAGTTACTAGGAGTCAAAGAAAGCGAACTGAAACACAGACAAGCAATTGGACAGACACACACAAACACACACAGACACACACACACACACAGAGAGAGACAGAGACAGAGAGTTTGAGAGCAGAGAAAAGTACAGACATTTCTTCCACTGATGACTATTTTTCAAAGAACAATACAGTAGAATATTGTCTAATTCAGATCTAGTCCAATTGGCCTTATTTTTTATACTCCCCACTAGCTATATATCCATTCAAACATTACAAAATAGGGTGCAGATTGCCAGGTATTAAGCAAGCTGGTAAAACCAAAGAGCAGATGAAGCATCCAGGGCCTGAAGTCATGGATTCTGGGCAAGCCTTAAAATGGCATATGGGAGGAGGTTGCAGATGTCACTTTGGCTCTTTGCTGTGGCCAAATGGGCATCAAGATTACTGGCCTGAAAAGCAAGCACTGTGCATTGTTCCTTCATAAGAGCAGCCTAAGGCAGGAGTCACTGTCCTTGGGAATATAAACCTTCCTCATCCTGGTCACTATGAATGAGATTAATCTAGCTTGCTGCTACTGTTATCGTCTCTCCCTTGTCTTCAGCTCCTTTTGTTTTTAATGTCTTGTATAACTGCTTTCCTTAGCAGTTGGAAAGATTTCTTTTGCAGAAAGAGAAGATTGTCTTGCTTAAGGCAATAATTTCCCACAAATCCCCTTTGGAATCAACTTAGTTATCAGCGATTTCTCTCCTTACACCTGGTGAGATGATAACGGGATCCGAGGTTGGGAAGGAAGAGGGGAAAACTAGGTCACTGGGATGATTGGATTGTTCTCCAGCCTTTTTCCTTTCCTCTTATGCTGCTATTCATTCTTCATTTCAGGCAGCAAAAAAATAAAGGTGCAAACCCAACAATTAAGGACAATTAAGTGAAAGCACTAGTGAAGCTCTGCCATGCTGCAGTGGTATACCAAAATACCATGGGGGGGGGCAGATGTTGAGTTAGGAAGTGGGGTGTCTACCCCGAAGTGTGGCCATGATTGGGACTGAGCAATGTTCTTCTTCCAGCTCCCAAATGTCTCTGCTTGCACCTGCTTGCACTGATTTCACAAATGCACACAGAATCCGGGCTATTGTTTTAAGGGGGAGAAATACAATTTTTCTATCTGGCTGTAGCTCATTGCAAAGCTGGTGGAATAATGATGGCCGGCAGAACTAACAAATATCGATGGTTAATCTAGCATGGAATGTGAGACTTTTGATGAATAGTAGCTGGAACAACATGACAAGAACCACTATGGCATATACTGTGAACTCTGTTCTGTGTTAGAGAAGGGGTTGTAGATCAGGGAGTAGGTGCAGTAGCATACAGAGGGGAAAAAAGAAAACAGAGCCTGTCTGTAACTTCTACTGTATTAGTAGGCATTGGAAACTTTTTTATTCTAGTGATTGGGTTCAGAGCTGTAAATAGAATCTCTGGCTTTTTAACAGCTCTCTCCGCACCACTTGCATGCTTTATCTGTTCTATAAATCTGAGATAGAGACTAATATTTGGAAGTCACTTTAGAGCCTTTGACTAAAAATAAGCACAAATATTTAAAAAGCATATATTTATTTCCCTCTATCCCATCTTTTTTCAGACAACACCCAAGGCAGTTAGTGACAATGAAAACAATAAAAATGCAGTAGAAAAACTCTGAAAACCAATTATAGTCAACAACATAAGATAAATTTATCTATTATGCAAATTTCAATTAATCAAATATGCTAGATGATGTTAATAATCAGATCTTTTTAACTCTGTTGTAAAGACCTTCTTAGATATTGCCAATTAAAAACAGTTTTTAATCCTAATTGAATTCAGTTGTTACATGAGCCAGAAACTATTTCCATTTCATATAATTGAGCTATGGGAATGAAAATTAGAATTCTGATCAATACATTAACTCTGACAGTGAATTGATTAGGTGCCATCAAATCGGTATCAACTCTTAGTGAGCACATAGACAGAGTGATCAACCTGCCTCCTATGACACATGATGCAACGTGCACAATGGTGAAAGGAGTAATACATAGCTGGCAAAACACAGCTTTTCCCCACTTTGAATTGACCTTTGATAGAGCATAGAACTAACACTCCCTCCAGCAAGTGACAAACATATTTTACACACAGGTCTAGCTTTCTTTTCAAAGAGCACTAAACTCCTGCTTATACGAAGTGCTGATGAGCGATTTCAAAATTGCCAGTCATGGATTACCAGACAAATGTTACTACCAAAGCAGATGTTTGGTCTCTCTTGCAGCCAAGCCAAGATGGACACGGAGAGCAGTTCCCAGTGAAGTGGGGGAGGGGGACACAGTCTGAAGTAGCCAATAGGTATTACTATTAGACAGATCCCAATCTATGACAGTGTCAACAGTCATATCATACCAGATCTTATATACTGAAAACACTGTGTAAGAAAAATAGGCAAAACACTAATTCCAGAACAGCCTAGGCCCCGGAACAACTTTATACTGCCTCAAATGAGACAAGGACAATGTAATGAGGCTGTAGCCGGAAAAAAAGTAAACTATGAGGGAAAAGAGTACCTAAAATCAGCCTTTAGCTGTGCATTAAATTAGCAGCACTCTTGGACTGAAATCATTCTAGAGCTGCCAACTCCTTCACTTTAGCTAGAAACCTAAACAGTATTTTGATAGAAATGTACCACAAGATTTGTTAAAGCGTGATGGGGGCATGTCACAAGACAACTAACTTTAGGAGAACTTTATACAAATTGGGTTGGAGGCATTTGAGAAAGAATGAAGAACTTTTAGTCTGAAATAAGGCGTACACATTTTCCATTTGCCAACCATAATTAGACCTTAAATAGTTTGATTGTAAGATTGTCTTTTTGTAACAAAATAAGTAACTCTAAGAGCTGATTTAATTAGACTGGAAAGCCAAGTGCCCAGAATAGAATCCTTTAATATGGAATAAATGTGGCATTGTGCATTGATTTTTGCTTCTAAACATTTATATTTGCTTTTTAAAGGCATATCTTATTCTATTTATACACAGAATTCTGGTCATAGGAAACTTATTTCTGAGCATTTGAAAGCTGGCATCCAAGATGCTGTCAAACCTGATAATCCAGACGATATAGGGGTTGCCTGGGCTGAGTTTTTGGGGAACTGCTGATCTGAAATTCATGGGGTATTGATTAGTCCCCAGATGTCCACAAATAAGCTTTTCATTTACTAAAAGAAAGTGGGAAGCAGGAAAGCAGTTCCTGAATGTGCCAGAATGAGAGCAGTAAGGGAGATAGGCAGTGGTGGGATTCAAATAATTTAACAACCGGTTCTCTGTCCTAATGACCAGCTGGATAGGCATGGCTGGGTGATCATGTGACTGGGTAGAGCTCATGCAACAGTAAGTCTGGGTATACTGCCAAGAATCTTTACCTGTTCTATGGGTTAACCAAGAGGCAGTTTCTGTAAGCAGGGCAATAAAGATTAGGTTAGAAACAACACCAGAATGTTTCCTTCCTGCCTTCCTTACAGGATCAACCCTGTAAAGTGGAAAAAAACAAAAGGAAATTTCTTCCAACAACCGTTTTTCCGAAGTGCTTAGAAAGTTAACAACTGGCTCTCGCGAATAAGTGCGAAACTGTTGAATTCCACCACTGCATATGAACCTTTTTATGAAAGCACCACTGAAATGTTAACATTTTTGTTGCAGTTTTCTTATGATGGAAAAACAGTATTCTAAATAAATAGAAAGATATGTTCATACCTTTTCTGCAATACGTTGTGGCTTTATAAACAACAATGTGCATAAAAGCATGCTGATACATCTAAGCTAGGGAACAGCTGGCTTTCTAAACCAGAATTAAGGCTAACTGTACTTGAACAAACCAAGGTTGTAAAAAAGTATGAGCTGAAATGATGGTTTGCTCTTGGCTTAGGAATCCTAAAACATTTTGCAATAAAAATTGGATTTCCAGGTTCAGATGCCATGCAAAACGCAACAAATAGCCCAGAAGGCTTCTCGGCTGGATTTTTGTACACCCAAGCAATTACTATTATTCGCAAATCTATAATTTTATCTTTATTTACAGGCATTTACATTGTTTTGAGAGAATTATTATCTTTAAAAGTAGTACATAAATAAATGTAATAAATGATTGAAGGGCTACACATACTAATTGGCATTTGATATATCACCTATATCCATCAAAGTGTTGCTTTAAATGTACAGAATTGAGGGAGGGGAAGATTTCCTGGTGTTTCTACTTTTATTCTGCCATCATCATGTACATAAAATGGTTACAGCTGGCATAACCAAAGGCCATTTCCTTTGGGATTGTCCTGCTAATTAGGAAGGAAGGAAACATTATTTTTAATGAATGTTAAGGAGAATATGTATCATGCAGCTGAAAAATTCTATAGCTAAATCTGAAAAAGTTCAATGAGCATCTATAGTAATCTTCTAATTTAATTACTACCCAATAACCTATCAGAAGAAAATCAACTAAAAAAGAGACACACTAGTCACACAATTCAATTATACTAATAAAACATTTCCACTTGATAATTATTATCACACTCCATTCATTAAGTTTAGACGGTTAATCTATAAATGATTAATCACCTAAGATTTCAATCATAATTAATGTTATAACCAAATGTATTTTAAATAGAGAATATCAGAAACAAGGATTTCCTAATCCATAATTTTATAGTTCCTCATTATTCCATTCATGCCCTCTTATTGAGAATAATTGATCAGTTGACTTTGTTGTTTGTTCTATGAATGCATTTTTTTTAAGTTGTGCAAATTTATGGTGCCAAAAAATTATTATAGGACTATTTTAGTTGAATTTAAGTTCTGTATAATTAATTTTAATAGGACTTCATTCTAACCATTAAAACCAAATTAGTTTTAAAGTTTTGTTTGTTGACAAGTACCAATATATTGATCTATTTGGAAAAAGATGGTATGCATATAAATTGGAACAAACCTAAATGTTATTCTTTTTACAAAAATCTTTATTCAATCTTAATGACTAAATGAATGTGTATTAACCCTTTTTACCTTTCATGATTTCATAGGCCAATATGTGTAATTTCTATGGTAATGCAATTTAAGAATTACTATTGATTGCCTGAATTGTGCTAAATAATATTTTAATCCCAGATGATACAAAGAATAAAATCTTGAACTCAGGACCACTTCATCCATTAATCTGAATCAAATTCAGATTTTCTCTAGGATACTACCATTTGCAAATTTACAGTTGATACAGAAAATTATATAACAAAAATGTATATTCTCATTGCGTTTTATATGCACGTTTAAAATTTAGACTTATATCTTAAAAAAATAAAACATGAGATTATGAATTGAATTTCAATTCATTGAACTTCCCAGGATCACAGCTCTAATCCATAAACAGTCAGTATAAAAACATAGCTTATTTATTTATTTGTTAAAAATATTCCCAACTCACTGCATGTCAAGAGATTTCAGAATGGGATACAATTAATAAAACAATTCAACTAACAAGGAAAAGCCACATTTCAGTGTAACTATCATAAATAAAAAATCTGAACTAATTTCAATTGAACACTACTACCTAAATAAGCTATAGGCTTATTCTGCTACCCCAAAAATGGTCAGACAGATTGCCAAATCAGTGAGAAAAATTCTAAAAGTATGGTGCCAAATTCCAGGCTCCCAGATTCTGTCCTGGTACTTTAACCACTATACAAACTGGCTCTCATATATTAAGTAAAAATAACAATATAAAATTATTTCCATTATTAAACTTGTCAATAAATGTATATGTCAGCATTCTGTCTCCTCATTTTTAGAGCACAGTCTTTTCAGAAGTACTGTACCTAATGAATTCCTATCCTGGATCTATTCTTTAACATTAGGAAAGTGACTTTCAGTCCAGTTAGGTAGAATTATCCTCTTTGCCATAATCCAGGCTAGATAGAACCAAAGCTCTTCATTTAGGAATATCTTTCAATATTGCATTGGGATTGTTATCTATAATATTTTCCAGGGATGGGATTTTGGGGCATTTTGGGGAGGGCATTTTGGTAGCTAACTGAAGCCTCCGTTCCATGGAGAGGAACAGGAAGCGAAAAATCCATGTTGGGCCCTCCTACCTGCCCTGATTCTTACCTTGTCTTTATCAACTCAAGCTGATTGTCACTGCAAGACCCAGCTGGGGGCTGAAAAGTGGCGCACACGCATTTTTCCAGTGCACACATGTGATCCCAAACTGGCAGTGGCGCCGGTAAAATCCCACCCATGACATTTTCCCAATATTGACAGCAAAGATTTGCCACCAATGGATTACTCCTCTTTTATTTAAATTTCCAGGGTGCTCTGACAGCTTTTAACTGCAGTATGTGCTAAATAAACAAGGTAAATTTATTTCTCCCAAAATAGCAAAAGAATTGCTACTTTGTAAGGTTCTCGTACAAATAGTTTACTAATAGTTCTTGTTGTTACGGGATAGTTTTGTGTATTCGTGTTGTTGATTCCATTTTTATAAGTCAATGACTGAAATAAAGTTCCAGCTATCTGTCCATTTAATGTAGAGTCTTTTCCTCTGTATTTCATCAGGTTTGATTTTTTTAAAGATTAGAGTAGACAGACTAAAAAAGTAAAGGTCAAAGATTGTGGAGCAAAATATTCCTTTCCTTTTAATTTGGCACTTCTGGAAAGGCTGCACATAGGTTAGAAAAGTTCAGAATCTGAGATATGAGAGTGAGATTTTCTTTCAAAATATTCAGGGAAAGACTGAGGTCTGCCTGCTTGGTTGTTCCTTCGTTAAAAAAACCCCAACAACACCAGATTATATGCATTCACCACCGCAAATGAGGAGTTTTCTCATTTCTTGTATTTTCTTCCTCCTTCATAACTGGTCCAGGTGACCACGAAAGTTGCTTAATTCCCTGACCAATATTTGATCATCTAATAAGAATACATTAACATGAACCATCAGTTGCATCAGAGAAGATGCCACCACCACCACCAGGGTACCTTAAATTAAACTATAGATAGACATTCTCCAATTATTACTGTCTAAAACGGTTCCTCAGTTTTATTTTTTTTTTTAGTCCCTGGAAGAAGAGGAATAAAAAGACATCCTTATTCAAAAGGTGTCAAGAATGTCTTCAACCCAAGCAACAAGAGACAGTCCAGCATTTGTTTATCTTATTTAAAAGCCAGTAACTCCACTGTAGCATTCCTCCTGGGGCTGCAATAAGAATAAAAGGAAAATGTGCCTTGAATGTCTTAAAGAAAGATCATATATCAATCTATAAATAAAGATAAATCAAACGAATGAAATAAATACTGACAGATTCTTACCCATGTCAGATTTTGCTGGCAGTAAAATACAGATTGCTCAGGGCTTTTTCAAATACTTGCTTATGAATAAATGCACATCCATAAACTATTATTTAAAATATAATGGACTATGATTTTAAACAAGGTTAAAAACAACTGTTTCAAAACTAGAAACCATTAATGCATGCCTAGGGAACTCTTCTATGTGTGTGTGGGGGGGAGGGCAGAGCTGCACAAGAGCACTGCAGCAAGTTTTTGCTGCATTGTTCATTTGAGGGCTCTTGCAGAGCTCCTGCTCAATTCAGCAGGAACATGGTAACAATCCTTTACAGATTATCGGTGTAATTCAAGCATCTTTCCAACAGCATTGATTTTCAAAGCCACTATTTGGCTTACAAAGTTTAATTAGCATCAGCAGAGAAAGGAGAATGTGAAATAATGAGGCCATTTACTTCTTAAACCTTTCCATATTCATAAACTTAGCATAAACTAGGACAAACTGATCTTTGAGGTCACAGTTCCAAAGCCATCCAGTAAAACTAATCTGCTCCGGGGACAAGATTTTTAGCATTATTTTTTAAACTGCTGAACAATCTCTGGACTACTCAATCAAATCAAGCATTTCTAAGAAGATTAAGACAGTTGCTTAAAATGCTTGGAGGAAAGATTTAACATTCATTACAGTCCAGCATGTTTTTCAGCCCTTAATGGGAACAGAACATATTAAAAAGGACTGTGTTCTACCATGGTAGACAAAGTCTACTATTGATGAGCCATATGGGATCAGTTATAAAGATAAAGGTTAACCTTTCGACTTCCTGATCTTAGAAAAAAAAGTAGTAGTATATTTAGAGCACTGGTTTATGCCCAATTATTGATGAGAAAGTTATATATAGAAATGTATTGTGCAATATTTTATAAATTAATTATTCAACAACTACAAAGCAAAACTAACTAGATCACAATACAAAAATACAAAACAACTTGCAAATCTACGTCATCTTCAGAAGCACACTAAAATTGGTCATTTCTAAGTGTGAATAGATTGGTCAAGTCTGGTTTCACTCAATAATTTTTTCAGCCTTACCAATATTTTATTCTGTTTCCACCTATGTTTGCATTTTTTTTTCCAAGTAAAAGATTTTTGCAGCAAGTCATTTTTATAAATTATTTTTCATCAAGACATGGATTTTTAATTTATATGAATTTTTGTGAGTGAACATTTTTAGACACTTTGGGAATGGTACAAAATCAGGCTGAAAAATTTATAGCATTATGAATATCAAAGGATAATCACGTTTCAGTTCAAACTAAGCTGCAAATCAAGCAAATTTCGTTCCCTTTCCTAATTGCCTTCCATGTATTTGCCAAAGAGCTCATGGGACCACCAGATGGCTCGTAGCCCAGCCAGAATGATATAGAGACGTTTGCTAGCTCCATGCTGTATCTCTGTGTACATGCAGATGCTCCTGCTACAACTGGAGAATGGCAAAAAAACCTGAAAAAGTATAGGGAGCAAATTTACTTTGTTTAAATGCATATTTACAATACATACTATACCTTTATTAATAATACACAGAATTCAGCTGACACCCAAAAATCAATAATTGATGCAACTGACAAAAAACACCCATCCTTCTGTGGCCTAACCCTCTTATTTATGATGCAATCAAGTCTCAGTAATTTATGTCAGAGGTAACTAGAGAATCTTCTGGGGGTTTTTTTATACGCCTAAAAGCAAATCATGGCCCATCAGCCAGAAATTTTTCAATTCTACATTTAATTTCTTTTTAGTTTTTAAATTATCTGTCATACATCTGAACATGCAATGAGAATTTCATACCCTATACTCCATCTGTATTTTTTACATGAAGCTACCAGAATTTGGATGAAAAATGTATATTACTACCAGATGACATTAAACAGATACAGAGAACTGTAGCTACATAAGTTTTTGCAGTTTAGGTCTGGTAGCCCTACTTTTGTATGTGCAGGTGGTCCTCGACTTTCAACAGTTCATTTAGTGACTGTTCAAAGTTACAATGGCACTGAAAAAAATGACTTATTACCGTTTTTCACACTTACAACCGTTGCAGCATCCCCATGGTCATGTGATCAAAATTCAGACACTTGGCAACTGAGTCATATTTATAACCGTTGCATAGTCATGTGATCACCTTTTTCAATCTTCTGACAAGCAAAGTCAATGGAGAAGCCAGATTCACTTAACAACCATGTTACTAATTTAACAACAGGGATTCACTTAACAACTGTGGCAGGAAAGGTTGTAAAATGGGACAAAATTCACTTAACAACTGTCTCATTTAACACCAGAAATTTTGGGCTCAATTGTGGTCGTAAGTTGAGGACTAGCTGTGTTTAAATTGCTTTAGTTTCTAGGAGATGAAACATTGTTATATGCTTTGAAAACATAAAGCATTATTTTCGAAATGCAGTACTTTCTGTTGATTTTTAAAATGTTTTACAAGATTAAAAACTAAAAACAAATTACCATCTGATTGCCTTTTCGTAAGTCAGTGAAGCTTATCCATAGTTGATAGTATGAGTAGTGAAAGATATAAGTCTCTGAGGGATAACTTCCTAGATTGTTTTACCACAAATCAAAACAACGGAATTAGATTTTAATAGTTCTTTAGTTTTTATATACCAAAATAAAATTACAGTCCCATATATATTTTCTAAAAAAAAACCAACCCCAATTGCTTAAAGAAAGAACTTGTAAAATAGAATTCCTCAAATGCTGAGTTTAATGATTTCTTGACTGTGGATCTCTAACTAGGCATGTGTAGTTAAGGTACAGAGATATGCTAAGGTAGTTCTTTATTATAATACATCTTCACAAATAGTTTTGAATGTCCTTTATAAGTATCTGCACACAGATGATTAAACATAATTGCAAAAAGATAATTTTAGATGTAATCCATCTTGAATGAGACTTTCAGTGATGAAAGCTGGAAAATATGATAGTAGTGGTTCTTCAATGTTGCCAACTTGTGATACTTTACAATCTGCCTCTGCTTTTCATGGCCATATAACTATGCTGACAACTTGTTGCGGGTGGAATTGTTTGAAATGATTTTTCATTTGGACTATCTTTAGTTACACTAGCTGGAGTACTACTGCCTGATCACTAATATCTGCAATCAAAATTGTAAGAATGCATTGTTACAATATAGTTATTTTTCTAAAAGAGCAACTTCCTGAAAAAAATTCAAGCTACGAAAATATGAATTCCATGACATGTGCTTTACATATACATGTGAGAACTACACCTTGTCCCAAACTTCTTCATAGTAATGCATTGTGGCAGTTTGCTTCTTTATATTTATTATTTGTTATAATAAAAAGCAAGAAAGAATAGCATCAACTTTAAAGAAATGCAAGATTGCCCTAATTTTGAAAATATTTTTTCATACAATGTTTAGTTCAGGGGTTTGTTGCAAAAAGAGTGAAATTCATTGCTAACTCAGTCTGAGAATTCTAAAGAAGACAAATTTGATGCCAGAATTAACATTTTACTTAAACATTAAGTGGGGCAGAAAGTTATATATGAAAATATTTCCACTTACACTTGCTGTACAGAACTGAATTAAATATTTAGTGTAACATAACCCATATTGAACAGGATGACAACTATAAGAGTCAAAAAAATCAAATCAGTTTTTAAAAAAACTAGTGCAGCTAACTATTTTTATTATTACAGGATTGAAAAAAGTGTGATCTCATTGTTAGGAAATATTAAGGAGTACTTTAAAGTGTTAGCAAATATACACAAAACTACCTATAAGATGTATTTTAATCAAAGCAGGACACCTGATCATATGGTATTATGGTAATATATGTATTTCCTTATAAGCTACATAGGAGTGATGAGTACTGTACTTTTCATGTCAAAGCAGCAAATGTATGAGTATTGTTTCCCTTTTCGTCATTTGTATGTATAAGAACGTCTAGAGGAAGGGAAAAAAAGGGGGGGCTATAGAAAAGAACATGATATAGGAGAGTTCCAATCCAGATAAATAGATTTCTGGAGACGCTGTTTCCTGGTGGCTCACTTGTCAGTGCTCTGCTATCACTGAGCATCTATCAGAGGAAAGCGAAGGGATGGTTGTTCTCAAATAAGATGTCAAGTGTGTTAAATCACCTAGTGCTGTGCTGATCTTCTTACTCCAGCTGCTGAACCAATATGCAGTGTGTGTGTATGTCTGTTGCGTTGTGTGTACGTGTAACTGATGATCCAGCAGAAGGATCTGAATATAAATTCTGCTTCCAAACATTCATATTTGTTTTAAAGCATAACCTGCAATATTGGGCAATGTGACTAAATAAACCAAATTTGCATTCAGCATGTATTACTGCAGAATGTCTTTCTGGGATCATATTACAGATACACCACTGTGCGATGATGTGTTTATCATTTCATGTGTGAAGAAGAAGTCTAACCTTCAGTGGCAACAGGCAGGAAGCTTACTGAGCATTGTCAGTACCATGGTTGGAAGTTCTCCAGAACTGTGTTTCCCAAACTTTCTTGTCATTACCAATGTCCCCGTTTCCTCAATAGAAATACTCAGAGAAGCAACAGAGAAGGGCAGCAACTTCCAGCTGCTTCATTGTTCCTCCAGCCGAAGGCAGCTATACGGATTGGGCTCAAAAGCAAAGGAGATGGACAATGATCACAGCAGAAAGAAATGTGAATTGTTGAATGAAAAGAAGCATGCAGAGGATATCCTAGCAGCTCCCCCCCCCAAAAAAAAAACCCTAGAAAAGGCACCAGAGAGCATGAATGTGGGATGAAACTCCTACATTTCTCCTTATTTCTCCATAAAATTCCATGGGAAATGGTGCAGATAACATTGGATGCATCATCCCATCTACAATTTTTTTCTTTCATGATGTAGAATAAAGGGGTCCCTTAGAATCTTACTTATTATCTTTATTCTGCTGCTATTATGAACATTTGTTCTGACCTAGGCTTCCTGAGACATTAACAAACACTCAATTAAGTCCAAAAAATCTCTTTATTTCCATGGCTGTGAATTATATTTATTCACAGCCCTTAATACATCCCAAACAGTGCAGAAATAATTCAGCAGCAGTCTGCCGCAGTCTTTCACAAAAAAGCTGATAAACCTTTATTTTACTTGAATGCTGTCAACAACCTAGGTGCCAATTAGCTGTGTAAAACCAACCAGAGTCCCAAAAACACACACAGCTTCAGAGTGCAAATTGAACCGAATAAACAACGTTGCTTCCTGCAGAGGCTTCTGTGCATTTGCTCCTCATTTTATGTCTTATGGGAGGGGCCAATAATCTCCGAGCCTTACTCCTGAGTTGCCCTTTCAATCACAATTGTTCCTGCTTTCTGGCAGCTCTGCGCATGCATGCATTGGTAATAGAGGGAGTCTGTTCCTCTGCCTCACTTATGTCAGAGTCTGGAGGCTCCAGAGTCTGCACATAACTCCCAGATGGCCCTGTACCCATCTCTGCATCAGACGCAGAGCCCTCGCCTGAGCCTCCCTCAGCCTCCCCAACCTCTCCACTATCAGACTCTGGCTGCCAGCTCCGCAGGCCACCGGTGGACCACAACAATATTAAAGATTTACAGGTAGTCCTTCACTTATAACCAGTCATTGAAAGACCTTTTAGAGTTATAACAGCTTCGGAAAAGGTGCTTTACAGCACTTCCATTCATCACAAAATGTTACACCAACTCCCTTCACTAGTCATGTGACTACATTTTGGTGACCAGCTTGTATTCATAATAGGTTAGAGAATCACACAATCACAGACCATGATTTGTGATGTTTTTTGCTGGTTTCTAGTGTTTTTTACCAGTTTTTTATAATAACTTCTGTAAAAAAAAAGTTGGACAATTGAGTCTGGTTATGTGGTACCTTAATTTACAACCACAACAACTTGCAACTGTAATTGCAGTCTCAATTGTGGTCATAAGTCAAGGACTATGTGTAAAGCCACAATATGGTTCCCAGTAGCCCTGGAACTATCTCTGAGTTTTGTTTCGTTTGGTTAGAGATATATAGATAATATACATACTTACTTTTTCATTCTCTCTTCTTGTTTTTGTCTGCCTTTTATTGTATTTTTGACAATTAACCATTTTTTATTTTTGCTGATATTCAGTAAATAAATAGAGGGGCAGTTTGGTGTATTAGGCTAGAAACCTGGAAACTATGAGTTCTAGTCTTGCCTCAGACCCAAAGTCAGCTGGGTGACCTTGAGCCAGTCACTTTTGTTCAGCCCTAAGAAGGAGGCAATGGCAAACCCTTGCTGAAAAACTTTGTGAAGAAAACTGGAGGAAATTGTTCAGTCTCTGAAAATCAGACAATAATGATAGATAGGTAGGTAGATAGATAGATAGATAGATAGATAGATAGATAGATAGATAGATAGATAGATAGATAGATAGATAATCCCCGTCCCCTTGAACTGAGTGTCACGTGTACTTTTTCTGAGCTGGATATAGGGATTGATTGGAGGTGTTTTGGGGGCAAAATAAACTGGAAATTAGCCATGATGACTTTCTAAAACCCTGCATTGTGGATTTGCACATTATTAGACTATAGTTGAGGAACAAGCCAGAGCAGGGTATTTTGGGAAAAAATATAATTTCATCTATGACATAACACCCAGGCCTGAACCCTCAAAAAGGTTTGAGGTTGCTTTTCCATAACATTCACAGTTGGCAAAGAATAATGCCTTGGTAGGAGCATTATAAGAAAATAATAATTTTCCACTGCATTCAGTGACTGATAATACTGTCCCCCAATCATGAGTCCATCCTTGGTCACCCATCATGGGATTTCAAGAATGAAATGTTGTTGGAGGCAAATGATACCCCAATGTGAGCAACTGTGTTATCATGTTTTGTGAGCCTTATTAGCTAGCTTGCCTGATTTAACTATTTATTCTATATTTTTTTCATAAAACAATGGAAATGATAAAATCTGAATGCTTTTCCTGCCATGAACAGAAATGAAAATTGCTTAATGCTAAATCAAGTGTACTGGGTGAATGAATTGTTTGTTTGTTTTTGTAATATATTTGAACATATATAGACAAAATATATGTTATTGCTGGCAATTGCATTGTAAACTCATCTATCAAAGGAAAGCCTTTGTTCAACATACTTGGAAATAATAATAAACTCAGATACTTGCTGAAATCAAAATATTATATAATAAAAATGCCACACTCTTTATATTTATCAGTATTCCAGTGTAATTTTCTTTCTTTCCTTTCACTAAGGTTTTCAAAAAGATGGTGCCCAAGCACTATTTGGAATGAATAGTAGCTAGAAAATTGCATTCAATAAATTGCAGTTTGGATACTTATTCCACTACTAGGCATTCTACTTTTTGCAAATGTTTAACTGTTAAATACATTGTATATAGCTTTGGGATAATGAACTACTTTGTTCATAACTCCTAAACTACATGACTATAAGGCAAGATCTGACATTTATTTTTAGTACCATCAAAACCTTACATATGTGGTTCTAGCACCTTTATCTTCTACAATTTGCAATTGGATTTACTTTCTAAATCTGATTGTAGTCAAAGTTCTATTGCATTCAGAGATTATTTTTCTACTGAAAGTAAGATGCTGAAAGTTTTGAACAGAGATTTCTTCCAAAAAGTGATTGTTTAATCAGCTAGAATGAGTGAGTCTAAGAACTCATCCTCAATATTATCATTCAGACATCTAGGAAGGTTGAACCAAACCTTAAGTAGAAGTATATGTGGATCTCATAAATGTGTACAGGATTGATTTTGATACACAAGTGTCCTTCGTCATAGAACTGTATTCTGCGCTTAGACTGTCCAATAACTCAACTACTATAAGCACAGTTATCACCTATATCAGTGATGGCGAACCTATGGCACCCTTGAGCCTCCGGGAGCCTCTGTAGCTTGAGGAGGCCGAAAAACGGACCTTTCGGAAATACCGGAAGTGATGAAACAGGCCTGTTTTCAGTCTCCTGAGGCTCCAGAGGCTTCCTTCGAGCCTCCGGGAGGGCGAAAATGGCCTCAAACGGGCCAAAAATCAGCTGAGAGGCACGCGCATGCGCAGTGCAGGTAAGGGGCGTGTGTGTTGCGCACGCATGCGTGGGAGGCTGGGCGCATTGCATTGTGGGTGCCGACACGCACGCGTGTGTGTGCTACCACATGCGCGCATGCTTTCGGCACACCACAACAAAAAGGTTTGCCATCACTGGTCTAGACTGAGTTTTATGATTTTCTTACAGATGTTTCTTGCAGATTAGCAAACTAGGTAACAATGGACTCTCCGAACAAGGGTTCAGAGAGCACCAAAGGCCTCAGAGACATAGTGTTTGGGTGAAATTATGGGCTTGTGTGAGGCATCTCTTGGTGCCTCTTTCAAAGAGCTGCCTGTTTGTCTAAGATTATATACAAGATGCTTGGGAAGGGAAGTGCGTGTGCTGCCAATACCTGAGATATTTTGCAGCTACTGCGCATCCCATGGAAAACATGCAATTTCCAGAAGACCATACTACCTCCAAATTGCCACTTCGCATTTCGTACAATGCAGACACAAAAGAACAGAAACTGCATTGCATTGATAACGATGAATTACCTAATTTTTAAATTTTTTAATCTATTGAATTTAGGGATCGCCCATCTCACTCACTGAATGATTCTGGGCGATATACAGCTAAAAGCAATACATGTATGTATATATATGTACATGTAGGATTGAAAGTATCTTGGTGACATTTCGACGAGGTCCCACACGTCATCTTCAGGCTGGTGCTTGTGGCTTCGTGCCAGTGCGAGCAAAGCACGATCAGAGCTACCGTCTCTCTATAAATACTGGTGGGGAGGTAATGGGCTGTGTGATAACATCCTGAGCTCTATTATTGTGGCTTCCTGAGTGCCCGTTAGTCTTCTGTGCTGTAATGACCTGGGTAATGAGCTGTGTGGCAACACCCTGTGCTCTAGTACTGTGGCTTCCTAAGTGCTCGTTAGTCTTTTGTGCTGTAACGTTCTGGGTAATGCCATTACCTCCCTATCAGTATTTATAGAGAGACGGCAGCTCCGATCGCGCTTTGCTCGCAGAGGCACAAAGCCACGAGCACCAGCCTGAAAATGACAAGTGGGACCTCGTCGAAATGTCGCCAAGATACTTTCAATCCTACACGGGAAAAGACCTGAACACACCAAAACTTGCATACCTATACCCGTGAAATAGTAATGGTAGCCAAAGGCTGGAGGCTGCTGGCTTAAAGCATTTACTAGCAATAATACAAACCTTCCAGCGATTGCCACACTCATTACAGAGCACGAAAGTCGTCATGGGCTCATCGGCACTCCGGGTTTGCACCTGGTTATAGGTGCAGTTCTTTTTCTTGCACTTTCCGCACTGGAAGAGGTCGGTGGCGGTACCTCCTGTCTTCGCCATCTGATGCTCTCGGATTGCTTCTTGGGTCATGGCGCTTCTTAGCTCCTTCAGTTCATCACTAGCCATTTCCTGCAACGCACAACAGCATTCACGGAACCCACTTGCATCGATGCCCATTTAGTTAGGCAGGTTTCATCCCAGTTAAGTCTTGCTGGGTTCCAAAGCTAGTGGGAGCATCGGCACACTATGCCCAATTTGGTTTAAACCTGGGTTTGGAATATTTTTGGAGGGGATGACTTTGTCCAATAGGCGAACTTGGGTAATGAATGGATTATGCAATCGAGAAAATGCTTACTTTAAAAAGGTTGAAAGCAGGGTATGGACACAACCACAAGTTGTTGAGCTTTTAATGTATAGGTTAGACTTAGATCAAAAGTGCAGCAGGAAAGACGAATGGTTGAGCTAACCTATAATGTGACTTGTCTGGCTTTGGCTTCAAAGAGTTTGCTAAACTAATGGATGTAAGGAAAGGACTATGTATATACTATACAGGTAGACCTCAACTTACAACGGTTCATTTAGTGACCGTTCAAAGTTACAACCGCCCTGAAAAAAGTGACTTATGACCATTTTTCACACTTACGACCTTTGCAGCATCCCCGTGGTCCCGTGATCAAAATTTAGATACTTGGCAACTGATTTATATTTATGACGGTTGCAGTGTCCAGGGGTCATTTTATGACTTTGACAAGTGAAGTCAACGGGGAAGCCAGATT
>JAOYMU010000274.1:41845658-41857389 GCA_025802295.1 Psammodynastes pulverulentus
CAAGACACACCCACCCAGTCACATGAACACCAAGACACGCCCACAGAACCATACCCATGGAGCCACGCCCAAGGAGCCTCTTGGGAAAAATTTCACATTTCATGCCTGCTTAGATACTACTCCAAAATCTTCTCTTTAGCTCCTCCTCCTCTTCTTTTCCCCCCTGTGTTTGATGTAATTGAAATTTTAAGACTTTATCTTTCTTATTTTTGAACTTTATAAGCAATTCTGGAAAACATTTTTAACTGATTATTGTGTTTTAAATAAATAAATAATTTGTTGGTGTTTTCTGTCCCTACCATCTTTCCATGGATTATTTCAAAACATTTGTTTGGGAAAGGAAAATAGGAAATGGCATTCCTAACAAAATTATTTGCACTGATGTTTATGCTTTGACCAGTAAAACTTCACTATACCATATCCCATTCTAATTTTTCTGGGAGGGAGGGGACTGTCAGCAGATCCCACTGCAACAATTACTTGCTGTCTTCATGTGTAAAATTTTCAGCAAATAGGTTTTCTCTGAAATAGCAGGAAAAACAAATTATTGGTGCTGCTAAGCATGAAACTCTGCTAAGCTGGTCTCTGACTGAACAGATTCAAACATTCTTAAAATGGTCAAGTGTCCAAATGCCACTTTAATTGAATCCATTCTCTTATGCTCTGTAAAACACTGAGATGGAAATGGGAAATGTTTCCTCAAAATCAACACTACATGGTTAACACAGCTTTCTTGGAAACTCAAGCCTTTTCTTAGAGAACTTCCTTTAGTTGCTGGCCTAGGTGAATGCTAATTAAAATTTAAGAAGCTCACATCATAATTCCATATACCATTTTTTAAAACTTAGGTATGGTCTACATGACGCTGTTCTTGAAGATCCTTTGGAAGCTATACATATAGTCCTCATCTTATAAGCACAATTGAGCCCAAAAGTTCAATTGCTTAGGAAGATAGTTGTTAAGTGAGTTTTGCCCCATTTTGTGAGCTTTCTTGCCACAGTTGCTGAGTGAATCACTGCAACTGTTGAGTTAGTAAATCCATTAAGTGAATCTGGCTTCACCATTGATTTTGCTTGTCAGAAGGTCGCAAATATGACCCAGGGAAACTACAACCATCATAAATATATGCCAATTGCCAAGTGTCCAAATTTTTATCACGTGAGCATAGGAATACTACAACGGTCGTAAATTTGAAAATAACAAGCACTTTTTAGTATGTCCATATGTCATGGCTACTGATTGAGATACTCTGGTTACCACTCAGCTTCTGGGTACAATTGAGGGTTCTGACCCTTATTTATAAAAACCCTTTATGGCTTGGACATCTAAAGGCTGAATATCTCCAACTTTTTCTGCACAGCTAGTACATTCCAGGCAAGTGCATATGTTCCAGGTCTGTTCTATTAAATATGGTCATCTTACAGAACTAAGGAAGTGTGTCTTCTCTGTTGTAGCTATTGCCTTCTGAAACAGCATCCCTCCAAAGAGTAAGGATAGCATCCTCTCTCCTAGGGCTCCTAAAAACTCAAGATCTGGCTTTGGTCTCAGGTCTGAGATTGATGTCCTTGTGGGGCCTCTGGTTTGGTTTGATTTCTTATTGTTTGATTGTTTTAGTCTAGGCTGCCAACGTGGTTGCATGTTTTTAACTGTTTGTATTCTTTTGTATTGTATTTATAAGTTGTCCAAAAATCTATGGGAATGGACAGCTATAATTAATTAATTATAATGTGTACACAATGCAGGCTGCATGCATCAAAATGGATTCACAAACGTTATATGGGTCTAGTAAGAGGAAACTATAGAAGGTCATAATTTAGGTACTGTAATATATAGTATGTGTTTTGTGTATATTTTCATTCAGATTATATAGTAACCTGGAGAAACAGAAAGAGAGAGAGCAGATAGACTGACAGACAGACAGAGAGCAAACTTTAGTATTAGAGCTTGTAGTTTATATTAACTTTTTCTTCATAATATGTATCTATTTTGTCCTGAACAGAATCACAAAGATAGGTTATGCAGAAATTTATTGAACATTGAGCAGGCAAATGCTGAAAGCCACACTATAAGTTTCTTGGCAAAAACTGGGAAAATCCAATAATAATTTACATTGCACCAAAAATTGTACTTTTCTATAAACTCAAAGGTTTTTTTTATTCATCAGATCCCAGGCCTGTACTCATATATTTATGTAAGAGCTGCCATTTAGCAAATAGAACTTATGAAAGAAACATAATCAGGCATAACATACAGAATCAAATCTCTTACAACAGGGACACTCTTTAATGTCTGTTTCCTGTTTATCAAGTTTTGTCATATTTTTACATTAATGCATGCCTTTAATACACTTGCTGTGTAATTGTTCTCTCTGTTAAAGCTGTACTGGCCATCCTTATACACTAATCTACTTTCCTTCCTGTTTCCTCTGTGTTTTTTGACCCATCAAACAGAAACATTAGCAAAATATTGTGACCCGTTTAGACATTTTTTCCTAGCCTAGGTCTTTTTTGCTGCATCAACAATAATAATTCTTAGCAATAGTTTTGTTAACTTCATATGGCTGGGAGTTAAAATCCACAGATCTAGGGATTCTTAGGTCAGAAAAAATTAAATTAGGGCTTGACAAACTTTTTATGTTTCATATTAATAAATTAAAAAGGGGAAACTAAAGAAAATAGATATTAACTATAATATAATAGATTTTTCCTAAAAATTCAGCAAGAGTATTTTAAAAGGAAGGAAATTTCAGCAGATTTAAAACTCATCTGCAAGTTTTCAGTTTTCAAAATGTGAAAGCATAAATGCTTCAATGTAACTAAAAGTTGTGCGTGTGTGTGTGTGTCGCACTATCTGTATATAAGCATGCATTTCACATCAAAATGTTAGGAATAACATTCATCCTGATCAAGAAAACTTCAAAAGTAGGAAAAAACAGATTGAATCTAATTTTCTTTCCCTGAAAACACAATACCTTATGGACATAGACTGAGAGTTTTGCAGCAAATACAATATTTTCATACTCTTACATGTTGCATTGCTAAGTAAAGGAAGTGATCTGCCCAAAGAGCATATTCCTAGATGAAAATGTGTTTCTACAAATCGGTGGTATTGATTAGATCTACATAATTGTATTGTCCTGGATTTAAAGTTAGAATCCCAAAATTCATTTCTTTGTCCCAGACAAGTTCAGGATGCAGACCTGAAGGAATCATACATAGGAACGGATTGCCATGGGCTTGATTTGACTGCATGGTGGTGAATGCTGATATATTTCAGGTTCTTCAGGACAGCAGCAGAAACCACAAAACATGCCTCCTCCACAAATTAGAAATGCACCTGAGATCCAGCCTAAATAGAGAGCAGCTCCCAATTCACGTTTTCGAGCAGCTTGGATTTCTGGATTGTAAAAATCCTCGATGATATCATTGGCAATACAGGAAACAGGAATCAGCACAAAAACCCCAGCCAGGAAAAAACTTACTCCAGCTGTGAATAAAATGTTTCTTTTGACTTGTTCATTATTGCCTGGACTTCGGATGCATTTCATGCCAGCAAAAGCAGTCAGACAAGCAATAACTGACAGCGCACAAGCCGTGCACATTAATCCTCTGGCAGCGTCTAACAAAGGTGGAAGGGCCAGAATGGATTTGTAGAATTCACACTGATAATTCTTGATGTGACTGACACATACCATCCACAAGCCTTCCCAAATAGTCTCAAAGACTATGATGTTGTTTCCTGTAAAGGCTGATACTTTCCACTGAGGCATCAGGGTGACAATAACCGTTCCAAACATGCCAACAATCCCAAGCAGCCAAGCCATCATTTGTACTGGACAAAAAGCCATCTCAGAAAATTTGTACCCAGAAAAGCAGCAGACCAAATATTCTTTCTAAAGAAGATCTTCATTCCTCTGAAAAGTTGACAATGTATTCATGATTTCCTCCTGGGTCGGATGAATTTAAGATCGTCTCCATCTATACCAGTGAAGAGTTCAGACACATCTGCCTACTCGGAGGAATATATATCTCTTCTAAGAGTCTACAAAAGCAAGACCTAATACCTGGGTAGCAAATCATATCCTTGGGAAGGGTGAGTCTAACTTATACCTGACGTTGATACTTTTTTGAATTTCAATGTTTCTACAAGACTATAATTAAATGATTTGGTTCTAACTATAGTGCTGATAATTATTCTACAACAATAATGATTGCATCAGTGTCAAAATATAATGGGTAAAATGAATTTGGTGTTCTGTCTGCTAAAATAGATTTATGAGTTGATGACAAAAATCAAAGGTTGGATTTAGGATATTTGATAATGTTTCAAGAAATAGATGAATGTGAATAGACACACTGAGGGTTCCTGTTTTCATTCATTAGTTATGAAATTAGTAATGAATTAGTAATTAGTAAACAATATTGTGTGCAAAAGGTCTTTTCCAAGCTATGCCCTGATAATTCTCCAAATCAATGAATTATATTGCTTAAGCCGTTCTTTTAACACAGATAAGTAAAAACAAGATAAATAGATCCAGGAGTTAATGAACTGAAGCACTGGTGAAGCCCTGTGCATCCAAATGTCTATACAGTCCTGATAATGTTTTGGAAACCTGAGATTATTTATTGGAAGTTAAAGCTCAGCAATTATGGAAATATTGCAGTAATCTTGGGGTTTTTTAGCATTACAATATTAATGGTAACCTCTACTTACATCTTCTCCTTTTGTTTTTCAGTCTCTATATTGAATACTAGGAGGTCAGATCTACTTCCAGGCAACCTGTCACGAACAAAAAAGTTTGGCTGAAGTGAAAGGTTCTTTTGCTTACTAGGAATTTGTAAGTCTGATTTGTTTGTTTGGAAATCAGGGTTACCAAGTTCTCTGATTAAATATTTTTCCCTGACAATTAGTTTACCTTCATCAACATAAAAGTTATATTACTATTGATTTGCATATTTAATCAAATTTAAAAAGTAATTAAAGCGAGCCAATATCAGTTAAGAATTCTTATTCTCAGGATGTCAAAGTTTAATCTTTGATTTTGATTATTTAAAATTTTACTCATGTTGTATAGTTACAATAAACTCATACAGTTTATTCAGTTAGACGTGATCCATCTAGATTAGGGGTCAGCAACTTTAAACACTCAGAGCCACAAAGGTCCTAACTGGAAGCCCCCCATTCTGGAGCTGACTAGAAATCCGGTTCCCCTACCATAGAGTCTTCTCCTAGCGCGGCATCCTTTTTCCTTTACCTGTCTTAACCAAAAGCCCTATTAATTGTGGAGCTGACTGGTGCAAGGGAGCCACAACAGAGAGATGAAAAAGCCACATGCAGCTCCAGAGCCACAGGTTGCTGACCCCTGATCTAGATCAATACTATTGTAGACCTACAATATCTGTGTGTCATCTGAAAAAGGTAGTTTACCTATTAGTTGTTAAAATATGCTATCAACCAGAGGTGAACTAAACTTGTTACTTTCTTCGGGAAAACCAACAATTCTATGGTTGAATAGGCTATAGTCTCAAAGTTCCAAAAGACCTTGGGAAAGCTGATTATCTAGACCCATTTCAGTTAGTTTCAGACCAGGTTATAACATGGAGATGACATAGATCACATTTATCAATAACCGCTGATGGGTTGAGAATGGGGGTGATGCATCCATCCTGGCCTTCCTTGATCTTTCAGTGGCCTTTCAATTATGTTTCGGATCAGTTTTGGGGGTTAGGAATGGAGAATATAGTTTTATGAGGATTTCCTTCTTCCTCTGAGGCCAGTTCCAGGCAGTGTAGAGGGCAAATAGGTCCAGCCCCAATATCATTGGGTACCTCCGAGCTCACTTCTCTCCCCACTCTTTGTTAACCTCTACATGTGAAAGGAGTTACCATTCCTGCTGGAGGTGAATATGATGGCCATGACCAGAAGGGACTTTAAATCCATCTTGAGCACCAATTTCAGCTGTTGCTGGATCAGGAAACTTCACTCACATCACTCATGCCTTAGTCATTTCCTTATTGGTCTCTTGCAATTTATTTTACATTGGATTGCCTTTGAAGACCATTTCAAAGCTGCAACTGGTAAAGAATATAGCCATGTGAATATGTAACACCACTGCTTTGTGAGTTACACTAGCTTCTGGAAGCAAGTCAAGGTGCTGGTTATTACCTATATTATATAGGTATATAATATATAGCTATGAATGGCACAGGGCCAGAGACTTCCTGTCTCTGATTATTTCTACTCATCCCACTAGATCTGGCAGAACAGACATGCTCCAGAGCTCCTCTATTAAACAGCATCATTTAGCTGAACCCAAGATATGTGAAATGGATAAAATGAATCGATGTAAGAAAAAATGAGAAACTGAAGAAAACCAAACTGATGGATTATCTTTACTTTATACTGCTCTTACCTCTGAGCTCAACTAGGTGTAGTCTCTTTTCAGAGCACTCGTTTGCAGCAAATGTTACAACTATTTCACTTCATTCCAAGTGTGGAGCAGTGGAGCATGCTAAAATTTATATCAAAACTCAAGAAAATTCAGATTGTGAATGAAGTAGCAAACATGCATGTAAACACAGAGAGAAAAAGAAAAAAGCAGCCAGTGTTATTTGGGTACTCAATTTAAAACATCTTCAGAATTAAAAAAAGAAAAAGTAATACAGATATACAATTATTCCTATCTGCTCAGCTGAGGAAGTAGTCAGCAGATGCCAAATTCACTCTATGCTATAGATTGGAGATGAAGGAGGTTTTAACTCACCAATGGACCTTTAAAATTAAGACATTTTTGCAAAGTTCTCACTAGCAAATCTTAATAGTTGTACTACTAATGCTAATTATTTTATACTATAAATACATAATGAAAGAGATCAAATAATTTAAACAGAAGCTATTTATATGGCATCTTCCATAACCAATTGTATCAAAATACCTGAAGTATTTATTTGAAGAATAGAATTAAGCCATAGAGACTTAATTAAAGACAAGCTGCATTTATTTGTTATATCCATGAATACATACGCACACTGAAGAGATGAAGTCCAAGATGATAGGAGATAATGCTGAAACTTGAGGGAAGTAAAGCAAAAAAAAGTTCAATAGAAAGAGAGGGAATGAAACTGTAAGGATTGTGAATTATTTCCAGATTTCCCAAAAATATTGAAAATTTGTTTTTTCTTTGCTATTTTAAAATTTTACATTAAAGTCAGGAAAATTATTAGGATTCCAGTTCCAGATTTCGACAACAAATCGGATAACTCTCTATTAAAAAAAAAGCACCTTATTTTCTTGCCTGTTAGTTTGTACGGTATCTGGAAATCTGCTATTTGCTCTCCAAATACATTAGTCTACAAATTCCATTTGTATATATACAGCATAGGCCCAATATATAGGAGCCTCTGAATTGTGGAAGGCTGCAATACTCTGCTGCATGAAATGAAGTGAAAGTTTGGAAAGGAGATTTAGTCTTTTTTATGCCTAATTCACATCTCCAGTGCTCAAAATGCCATCATTTAACAACACCAATAGAAAAAGACCGCAGATAATCCTCTACGTATAACCACAATTAAGCCCCAAATTTCTGTTACTGAGCAAGACAGTTAAGTGAGTTTGTACGACCTTTCTTGCCACAGTTGTTAAGTGAAAAACTGCAGCTGTTAAGTTGGTAACACGGTTGTTAAGCTTCCCCATTTTCATTGCTTGTCAGAAGGTCACAAAAATGATCATATGCCCTGGGACACTGCAACTATCATAAATATACATCAGTTGACAAGCATCTGAATTTTGATCATCTGACCATGGGGATATGCAATGATCATAAGTGTGAAAAATGACCATGTCCCTTTTTTAAGTGTCGCTGTAACTTCAAATGGTCACTAAATGAACTGTTGTGAGGACTATTTATATTCCAAATGGCAAATTGTGCAATTTCCCTCAGATCTAATAATCATAATAATCAGGGCTTTTTTTCGCCGAAGAAAGGTGGCGGAACGCACACACACACACCCCGTCGTCGCGCTAAATATACCGGAAATGATAGAGCGCGATTGGTGGAGACGGACCATGTGACACGGACTCCGAAAAGGTCCCGGAACGCCGTTCCGCCGCGCTCCGGCAGAAAAAAAGCCCTGATAATAATGATGATCTAATAATCATAATAATGATGTAAACAGCATTTGTGATATTTGAAAGTACATTCTAAATCCAATAATATTTAACAGTAAAATACATACCGTTGTTAATGCAATTGGATTGCCTAGCTTCTTCCTATTATTGATTGTAAAATAATTTTGTTCGTTCTTCACTAACTATAAGCAAAGTATGCAAACTTTTAATTTTCAGCAATATAAATAATACTGAATAGTCAACTTGTCCTCTACCCTAGTCCTATTGCTGTAATCAGTTTCCCACCATATTTCAGCTCAAGTAATCTATGAAAGAACATCTAATTCTTTTTTCTAGAAGAAGAATGCACGTATATAGCTGTGTGATTGACATTATTAACCTTTTAAAATCTGAAAGCAATCTCAGCAGCTATTTTAACACTTTGTAATATGAATGGTTGAATTTCCTTTAGGTCTGTCAAATATAAAAGTTTAAGTGCTTTGTACATGCAACACATCCTGATAGAAAATATATAACATAAAATAAATCCTACCAGCTATTCAGATATATTTTTTTCCTTAAAATCCATCTATTGGTCAGTCAAATGAGATACTTTCCTTGTTTATTGTAGATTTCACATTTTGAATACAAATTAGATTTACCCAAAGAGCCATTGGAAAAGTCACACAAAACTTGTTATCTGATGCAATGTGAAATATTTTTAATAATAACATTTTACAACTGCAGAATGAAATAGAATGTGCATCAAATTAATGTTTAATTACAATTTACATGATAAGAAAAATAAACAATTATTCAAAAAGAATTAAATTTACACAAAATATTAATGCCTTTGGGCAAAACTAAAGAAACATTTTGACAGAAAATGAAAATTAACTATTCGAAACATAATTTCATTCTTTCTGACAGCTGAAGAACATTTTATTAAAGAATACCTTTGCAAATAATTATTTATAGATTTAAAGTTGACGTTTCCAGTCTTTCCCCACCACCTTCATAATATATCCTATGATATATTTTAAACATTACATTTTGAATATACAAAACTTCAAGGCTTAAATGTTTACCAGTGACAACAAAATTCTTCCCACCATTCTGAAAATCTGTATGTGTCGCAGAGTATAAAATGTGAATACTTCTTAATAGGGATTAATTAGAAAAGGACAAATTGGAGACAAGCTCCAGCTTCAAGCTCCATTCCTACTCTGAAATATCTGAAGACATTTCTGTCTTTTGTTTTAGAGTTCAGAGATAAGGTGGCATTCCAGCATGCACAGTATGTTACTCAAGCAAAGCTTCTTCTCACCTTATCAGATTTCATATTGGATGTAAAAGATTATTCCTCTTGGATCAAGACAACTTAAACATATTGACTTTTAGAATACGCACTCTCAGCTCTTCTTTGAATATTGTGGCTGCGGTAGGTGGTCGGTTGTGAGGGTAATGAATACCGGTAGCTTCGGGTTTTTTCATCACAACGGCAGAAACAACATAAAATTGCTCCTCCAGCCACAAGACAGAAAGCTGAAGCCCAGCCTATGTAAAGCGCTTCTCCAAGCTCTCGCTTCTGAGCCACTGTGACGACGGGATTGTAGAAGTCTCGGATAATGTTATGGGCAACAAAGCACACTGGGATGAGTACCACAATGCCAGTCAGGATGAAGGAGATGCTGCCTGCCAGCAGAATGTAGCCTTTGATGCGGTCATCATTTCCTGTGCACTGGGTACACTTCATGCCAAGAACAGCCACTGCAAAAGCGAGGAATGCCAGAGCTGAAGCTGCACACATCAAGCCTCTTGAAGCCTGCAGGTCTGGTGGGAGAGCCAGGAGGGAGTCATAGACCTTGCACTGCATCCTGATGGACTCTTGCCTGATGCAATTCATCCAGAGGCCTTCCCAAAATGTCTCAAAGACCACCACATTGTTTTCAATGAAAGCTGTCACTCGCCACTGGGGCATGCCAGTGATGGCAAAGGTCCCAACAGTGCCAATGCCTCCAAGGATCAGTCCTACAATCTGCAACGCAGTCGCTGCCGCCATTTCCTCATTCCAAGTCAGTAGAATGTTGTTCCAGATAGTTTTAGGTGAATCTTCTTTTACTTTACCGATTCAGATCAGGGGTTAAAAAATAACTTTTCAAAACCCCTCATGCTCAGGTATAGAAACTCTGTTAACTCAAACCCATTTCAGTCTGATCTGCACTGATTAGGAGTTGGCTGCCTCTTTGCTGTTTTGAGCATACCACTGCCCCTATTGATTGGAAAGGATAAACTTATCAGTCAGGTTTTACAACTTTCAAAGCGAGTGAAAGGTTACACATAACAAGGCTTGCAAAGCGCACAAAAATCCTCTTAGGGCACACTTAAACCTTTAAGGAAAGTAATTTATCCCTTAAACTCTCTTCCCTTTTTATCATGAGATCATGGTATAAAACTAGATTGTGTTAATATAACAATTAAAAAAAAACATCCCTCCAGTTAGAAACCAAAAATATTATTGGAAAGGTCTAACATAACATTGACATGTTTATCATCTTAGAATTAGACTTCAGATAGAAAATATAAGTTAACTTTTATTTTCCTGTATTGACCAGTGAAACAAATGTTTTGAAAACTTCAACTACCGTAGTGGTTAAATATAAATCCAAGGCATATTAACGCTGTGTCGAGCCTGTGTGGAAAACAATGTGTCAGCGACTGGATTTTTAAAACGTCATATGAAAGATTCAAGCAAAGATTTGCCAAATCTCATTACCGGCAGTCTTTGGGATATAATGCTTCTGTTGCTAAGCAATACAATTGTAAAGCCCAAAGTCATGTGACTGCATCACTTAGCAACAACACTCCTGGCAGACCTGATAGCCATCATAACCACCAGGAGCACAAGGGTCATTAAGAGAGGACCTCACATGACCATGATGTGAGAAGAGGGAGAAATGCCAGGCAAGCAGTCAGCAGGTTAGAAATCCAGATGAGATTCAGAGGCAGGTGCTACAGGCAGGCAGGTGTCATGTGCAAGTGCTACAAAGCCTAGATGGATTGATGCCACAGGTAGGTGCTATGCAGTAAAGGCAGGTACATGGGTGCTACTGTGTTTCACAGAGTGGTGCTATGCAGTACAGGTGGGTTGTAAGTAGCATGGCAATTGCACAGATGATGTGGCAGGCATTATGGAGTGTGGGAAGGCATACAGGTGCCACAGGCAGGTGCTATGGAGTGTGGGCATGTGTGTGGGTATTACTGGCAGGTGCAATGGGACATGTGTGAGTATGTGGGTGCTGACCAAGGGCAGGTGGAGGAGTGCCACAACTAAGCACTATGGCATGTGGACAGGTACACAGATGCTACAGGAAGATGCTATGGAGCATGGGAGGTTGTGTGGGTTAGGGTTACGGTTAGGGTTAGGGTTAGGGTTAGGGTTAGGGTTAGGGTTAGGGCAAGCGAGAAAAAAAGTGGTTTGTGACGTCATGCCAGATAAGAGCCTTGGTGGCGCAGAAGATAGGATGCAGTAATTGCAGACTTCTGCGAACAGCCAGCTGCCTGTAATTAGGCAGATCGAATCTCTCCAGGCTCAAGGTTGACTCAGCCTTCCATTCTTCCGAGG
>JAOYMU010000274.1:41912970-41924979 GCA_025802295.1 Psammodynastes pulverulentus
TGGAAATATATATATAAGAGCAAGGGAAGAAATAAAATCCCACAAATCACAGAGCAAAGAGTTATGTAAATTGGAAAATGCCTTTCAATGTTTTGCAGTGCGGCTTCCCTCTCTTTTTAACTCATTTTCATAATATACATTTCTTATGGGTATTTATATCGATTTTTTTTATTTTAAAAATATCACACATCATATCCACCCCATAAAATTTACCACAGTAATTTACACCGGAGCATACAAATAGAATAACAGTTTAAAAAGAATATTTGGGGACGAATATTTCTTTTTGAGAGGAATGGATAGCTCTTTCTGTTATTTAGCTTGCCTCCATTTCTCCCCCCTTTCTGTTCCCTGCCAAATTTGACACCCTGGTGAAGGGCTCAAGGCCTGACTATAGCGGCAAGTAAATACGTTACAAAACACACCTCACGGGGCATCAAAAGGCAATCGAAATAGATGAGACCAGGAGAAAAACCCTTTCTCTTCGGCACCCGTCCAGCAGCCACTATGGAGAAGAGCTAATACGTATAACAATACTCGAAATTCTCGCTTGTATATAGAAAAAAAAGGGGTAGGTGTATATATGTGCGGGGGGGGAGTGCTATTCACAAGGAAAGTTCATAGGGGAGCGTTCCCGCCATTTCCTTCCTCGCGATTTTTAGAGAGGAATCTCCCTCATCCCGTTCTACCCTGGACGCACAAATTATTCCCGCCAAAAGTATCACCCCCCCCCCTCCGCCCGGTCGCGCGAAAGCTCCCTCTGCAGACCCGCAGTGGGGGCAACCTCGCGCGCGGGCGCGCGTAAAAAGTGAAAGAAAATTACCTGCCTCGGCTTCAATGGCTCTCCCTCACCTAGCAACATCCCGCCCATTTTCTTTTTCGCGCGAAAACAGAAGCTAGCAATCGGCGGAAGAAAAAACAACCCAGCGACCGAAACCCTGACGTCATAAGTCCGCGACACCTTGATAAAAACTCCGTATATGATGTCCCCCATTTTCTTTCGTCATTCCCCCCCAAAAGCCTACTGGGAAAGGATGTCTCCGTTTGAAAATGTCTCGCTCCTTTCTGTTATCAGAAGGAGTTTGAAAAACTTCTGAGATTGCATCTAGAAAGGGAAGGGGATGTTTGGGAGGCAGACGAGAGAGGGGAAGGAATTGGGGTTGGAAAGCCGGATAGAAGTGGTTGGCTCTCAGCCTTGGAAGTTCACAAAGCTTTGCCCTTTTTCGTCTCTTTCAATACTGCTGTACGATGGTGATTTATTTATTTAGCGAATGCATACAATGGCAGGAAAATCTACAAATGCTAGAAACAATGCAATCCTGCCAGCCTAAATTGCTGGTTCAGTATGTTAGGCGCTTGCTAATTAGTTTACAACAGCTGATTAGCGGTGCTGAGGTTGGCTCTTCCAATCTCAACTAGGTCTCGGCCCGCCTCGTGTTTCGTTGTCTCACCTCAGGCCAGGTCCAACGCCGACTTCCGCTCTTTGCAAACACGAACGCGGTTAGATTTTCCCCATACAAGTGGCGCCTATTTATCTACTAGTGGAGAGAAACTGGGCCTTTAAATCAAATGTCAATTTGAGAGGCCTTGAGGGTGGTGTCTGATCCCCAAGAGCCAGAAAGAAGAGAAAGGTTCTGTCATGAATTTGGCGCAAGAGTTTGGGATAATTTCCATGAGAGAGAGAGCTGGCGTGGGGGATGAAGGAGTTGGCTTAAACAAAATTGATGGTTATATTATTTGGAATCACGTATTTAAACTGTATATTCTGTGTATTAAAACGTGCCAAGGAAAATTATTTTCTTTGGCACGTTTTAAAGAAGTTTGTTTTTCATTTCGATCCTAACTGATTGCTTTCTGTCACTCCTCTCAACTTGGCTGGGTTACAGGCACCTAAAGTCTTGTTTTGGTTTGCCTTAGGACTAGGTGATTGACCAAGCTCAAAGTAGAATGTGAATTTCCAGTCTGTCCTCTCCCTGGTTCTCCAGAGGGCTGGTGTGGAAAAGAGAAACCAGTTTATAGTGAAGAGATAGTGGCAGCAGAGATCTATTGTAATTGTCCAGGTTTTGGAGCTGGTTTGACCTGAATTTCCTTATGGGAATTGAAAATGCTGTAGGTCTGTGGTGGCAGCGAGCGGTGGTGAAGCCAGCGCGCCCAAGGAAGACTACTTGGACGAGAGCGCCAAGGAGCTCTGCAAAGCCGTCTCGGTCTCCATGCGCCTGGCGGTGGAAGTGCTCAAAGGGCCCGGGGGCGAAGCGGCAACCAGCCGCGGTGACTGTATGTTCGCACTGCCGGGCGCGCAAGCTCGGCCCGTGGCCGTGGGGGGCTGCAAGATCGTGGAAGCCGAGCAGGAAGGCTGCGGCAGTGGCGAGGGCGCGCTGGCCATGGACGTGCCGGGGCACCTCAGCCTCTTCAAGAGCTCACCGGAGCTGGACGAGCCACCGGCGGAAGCCTTCCAGAGCCGCGACTATTACAACTTCCAGCTGGCGCTCGCCTCGCACAGCCGCATCAAGCTGGAGAGCCCGCTGGAGTATGCGGCGGGCGCCATCTGGGGTGCGCAATACCGGCGCGCCGGGGAAATGCCTGCCTTGGCGCCCCCCAGATGTTGCGCCCGGTGCGGCTGCCCCCCTGCACCCCCCACGTTACGCCTCTGCAACTCACGCTACGCCACTGACCCCACCTCAGCCCTCGTTTATAACGCGCACCCATAATTTAAATCCTTTTTTTGGTACAAAATTTTGCGCGTTATACTCGAATAAATACGGTATATACATACTCCCAAATTTTTCACTTTCACCCTTTTTCTTTTTCTTCCCTTTTTAATTTTTTATCTAAATCATCCAAATATTGAACTAAATAAAACCTGAAAAAGGAACAAAAAGAAAAGGAAAAAGGAAAAGAGATTAAAAGCAAAAAGAAGTCTTGCTTTTTGTCTTGCTTTGTTTCTTCAAACAAAAAAAAAAAAAGCAAATTAGTATCAGCATCCTATTGTGTACCTTTTATTCTTAAAACTATTGTCCTAATAATTTCCCAGGTACATTATATTGTAGGTCATAGGTGTCAAACTCGCATCATCACAGCGGCATCATGTGACATATCGGGACTATTTCCCCCTTTGCTAAACCAGGCGGGGGTGGGGCCAGCATGTGACGCATCCAACCCATAGGCCGAAAGTTTCACACACCTGCTGTAGGTATTAAAACTGTTTCAAAACTGTGTCTACAAAATTCTAGCTATTAATCATATCATTTCCTTATAGAATGTCTATCAAAAGGAAACTAAACCCCAAACCCAGTTATTTCACTGTGTAATGTTTTGTTACACTATATATAACATACTGAAGTAGATTTTCACCAATATGACCTAAGTATGCCTATTATGATTGAAGAAATGAGATTATATATACAGTAATAAATGCAAAAATTACTCTGAAAATTGAGTTATGGCAACTGGATTTACTTTTGTTGAGATGTTTTGTTGCTCATCCAAGCCACTTCCTCGGTCTGAGCAACTTGGCTAGGCAAAATGTTGGAATGCATCAAATTCAGGGTTTCTGCCCCAAAGTACATGGCAATATGTTGATGAAGATTCTCATTCATCCAGGTAGAATTAATTGAAAATTTAGTCATGGCAATTAGATTTATTTTTGTTAATTTGTGATGTTTCACTGCTCAACCACGTAACTTCCTCAATCTAAGTACCTGAATGACTGAGAATCTTCATCAAAATATTAATACTGAGATTTCATTTAAGCGACTCGCTTATAGGGTAACCATGAGAATTCTTTCCAATTATTTTCTCTTTCCTTATAATATATTAGCCCATCTCCCTACAACATCCAGGTGGCAATATCTAATACAATCTAACAAAGATTAAACATCATTATTTACATCACTTTGAGAGAGGATTTTCATAGCTGGGTACCTCTTTCTTATCTCCTGTTTGTTCTGCAATGAGCTGGTCAAACACAGCTCCATATTCTTCATGGATTTTCTGCATTTCATTGATATGGCTAGCAACCTTGTTCATTGTTTTTATGGCCACTAGAAGACAAGCAAAGTTATAAAAAGATTACAGGAGGGTTGACCTGATTATATTATTAAACATGGAAAGCTCTTTTCTCTCATAGTTTAAAAAAATCTATCATAATTTTAATACTTCAGTATGGTCCTACGCTGATGATATATTATGCTATGTTGGTTAGGAGGAACTTTGTTTTCTTTTGCATTATTGCCTCAGTCGTTTCTAGTGTTCTGATCATCAGCTAAATTGAAATGTTTACTGAGACTCACCTTGTAAGCAAAGGAGCAGAGTTAAAGTGAACCAGCTATATTTTTAACTAGTCTCATAAAATTTAAGGACTACAGGTTTTTACAATGGTTCAAAGTTACAGTCACCTTGGAAAAAATTATTTACATCCTGTTCTCGCACTTATGATAGTCATACCAAATTTGTGTTATCACACTGCATGTCCTTGTTAACTTACACTTTGACGACCATTGATGCACACAAAACTGAATGTCCTGCATGTGTTGAAGAAATGTACTACACATCTAAATATGTGGTACAATTAACCAAAGTGTTCTATTGTGTGTCTTTATATGCAGTCATAGAGGATAACACTTGAACACTTTTCAAGGAAGATCCCTAAAATATGCAGTTGAGGTTTTTGCAAACTTATTTAAGTATGAAAACATGCAATAAACATTTCTTAATCCTTTCCCATCATCTTTATCACAAAGTCACTGATTCTCCATTCTTTATATACTTTTAGATACATTAATATCTCTTATGACTGTTATTGAAAAGAAGGGTGGCTATATTGATCACTTATTTTTTTGAACTGTCAAAAATGTTTATTTGTAAATTTTGAGTTGTTTGTTTATTATTCTCACATTAACAGATGAAAACAAATGAGATGGGAAACTTTTCATTTTTCATTTAGTTGCATAATAATTCTGCACACTAATAGTTGCCCAATAATTGTGCACACATAGATATTCTCCTAAGAAAGCCATAACCTCACTTTTACTTTCCTAAATATTCAGGTTTGAGGTTATTAACATTTTGGATTGACTGAGAACACTATAGTTGTTCAATAATAAAATTAATCCTCCAAAATAGAGCTTGCCTAATAATTGTGCACACAGTGTATATTAAGAAACTTTATCAGAAACAATGGCAAACCCAAAAGTACCAACAAAAGAAAAATTAGAAGAATAGTTTACCATCAAGGTGATAATGTTCCTCACTATCAGCATCAGTGAGAGTAAATAGTTCTTTCAGCAGAAGAGGGTACTTCAATATCCTCTGGATTGGTTTGATGAGGTAAGACTCTAATGTTGATGAATGTTGTCTTTTGGGATTCTGGGCATCTAAGAATGCTTTAAATGCTGTGTCTGTCTTAGCTATATTTTGAAAATAAAAAAGATTATCTCAAGAAATAATGTTTTAACTATCTCTACTACAGAATATTTCTACCATATTATTTAACTGTTCACTTTTGTAAAAGGCTCCCCAAATAGCATTGAGAAGTCTTTTTTTAAAATATCATCTTAAGATCCCTGGGGTACCCCAAAAAGCTTTTATGGAGTCCATAAAAATAAAAATTATTTGCCGGTCTATAATACATTGGAAAAATAATATAATATTAAAATTCCATCAAACAATTGGGAGAAGCGGTAGCAGCAGTAGGCACATCAATTTTAATTTTTAATATGGTAATAATGACAAATGCAACCCATACAGGCAAAATAAAACTCATTATAGGAATTGACAGTCCCATCCACTGGAACTGAAATCACATTGGATTAAAATGCTCTCCGTGTTCATTTTATATGTGACATTGTGTGACTTTTCATCTCAAGGAGTCCTTAATTTCAAGTTCATTTCATATACGAATCAGGACTTAGCTTACACATGTAAGCCAGAGTCAAAATGAGTCACTACTTTTTGCATTTTGAGTAATTGTTCTTATTGAAATAAAAATGTTCAAGATGATAATGTATTGTGATATGCTCTTAGAAGATACAAATTATAGATAAAACGTATTTCAGCTTTCAGCTTTAAAATGTGAATTATCCTTTCTAGTATACTAGACTGAAGAAATGGCCATTGGTCACTCAATACATAAAGTAGTCAAAATGATGTAGTTTAACTTTGATCTACCACTTGTATACGAATAATACCAAGAGGTCAATTAGCAGTTAAATAATCATACTGGATGGAATAGGAAGAAAGAAAGAAATTTATGTTATGCTTACTTTCTTCTTTATATTTTTCAACATAAAAAAACCAGGCTCTCACATTTCATATTGCTGAAAAGACATGGAACTTAAATGTTTTCCATTTCAAAGTATTTTACAACCAACCTTACTTATATGAATCTGTAATATGATTAGAGAATTGTAAAATTTGAAAGTACCTTAGCTGCCATGAAGTACGGCTCCTTAATACACTTAAAGCTTGCAATAAAGAATTATTGACAAAAGGATGTCTCGTTCACTCTCCAGAAAAGTAGAATTCCCCTTTCCCATTTGTCTTCTGAAGTTCCAACATCACTTTGATCTTCACACTCTGAGACAATTCTGAACGTTGAGAAACATTACACTATATGGGACAGAGAAAGTTGTGTATATCCCACTCTTACCTTTCACTAGGACTTTTGGAACCTTTGTGTGGCTTGCGCAGAAGGCACTATACAGCTTGAAACGGTCAGCATAATACAGGAAGGACCCACCCAAGGAAAACAACACTTTCTAGGATAGAATATATAAATCAGAATGTTGAAATAAATTTGGGGGGGGGGGGGGACAGGCTGCTGACCTTAACATCATAAAATAAATTAAATATTCTCCAACCAGTAATTGACAACTTTTGACTTCATATTTACTAGAGCAAAGTTTTTGTTTATACATTCTGAGAGACAGGGGGCAAGAAAGATCACTTAAAATATTAAATACAAATTAATACCAAGATAGACATTCTGTTTGCAATAGTGGCAAGTATCTGTAGCTCGGGTGCAGGATGAGGGTGCAGGTTCATTCTCCAATCTTGTGGGTTAGTTTCCAAACATTCCAACCCTAGCCTAAAGTGAAACATTCAGAAACCAACCCACAAGCTTGGAGGACAAACCTTCACCCTCCTACATTCTGTTGCTAAAAGCAGACAATATTGGGTCACTAGGAAGTTCCACTTTATTAAACTAATCTTTAAAAGAATATGATTGATAGGGAATTTTTGGCTATTCTCATTTCCATCCATGGGAGAATTTTCCATTTAGGAAAAAAGAACTTATTCCACTGTAGAATTATGCCCTACTTCTACATGGAAAGTAGGAGCTTTTCTGGGTAGCTGCATTGTGAGAGACATCAGCTCCTAGATTAAAAATCTTAGAGAAAGAAAGAGATGACTGCAGCTAGGCTGGTCTTATTATTTATTTAATGCACAGTCCTACAAGAAACCCATACCTGTGGATTAAATATCATTCAAACATGTCACCTTATTGAGATCAGATGAACATTTTAAAAGCTAAACGAATTAAATTGCCCTGAAATCATAATCACAGTGAATAATGGAATATGTACCCATTGCCCTATTGTAAATTACTGCCTACAGTAATACTTAATGCCATTTTTAATGCCTCAGATGTTTTTTACTACTTTGTTTAGTTACCCTTTCCTTCATTTTAAATGATAGACAATTCCTGATAAAGAAAAAAGAAGTGTCAGAGGCTAATAGCTTTCACCGCCACTCTTTCAGCAGGCACTTTAACTACTTTCCTCTTGCTTCAGTGAGCATTCAAGCTACAATTATAATTCAGAAACGTTGCCTCAATTATTTTGTAGGCAATGATATGTTAGGGTTGCTGAACTAAGACTTTAGGCAGCAATGTTTCTGTTGCTAACTCTTCCAAATGAAAAATTGACATGGAATTAAATATATAATTATATATGCCTTTACAGGATTTGCAATTATTCTTTGTTGCTTGTACTTTATTTTTAAGATTTCATTCTCATCATAGTTGTATCTTAGCAAATGATTTGCAAAAACAAATTACAAATTGTGAAAACATGTTCATATGACTACTGTGACAGGATTTTTGATTATTAATAAAATAATTGCAATTAAAGGCTTACCTTAAACTGATCAACTTTTTCAAGCTTTTCCAGATCTGGCACCAATCTTATCCCATCTTCAAGTGTTTTCAAAAACTCTACTTGAAATGCCACCATTTCAGTCAGATTCCCAAAAAGAACATCAAGCTAGTAAGGAATAAAATATAAAAATCATATTTTTCATAAAATCAATAACAAAATTTAGGTGCTATGTTAGCCATGTTTAGCTTTGGTAGCCTTTGTTAAAAAGAATCACTGAAGAATTTCAAGAAAATTGACTCTTAGAAGTATATTCATAAAATCTACTGTATCATTTTAATTTTGATCAATGAACAAAAGATACTATACCTCTTCTTGAGTAAGAAAAATTTCTTTTTGTAGTGGTTTCAGGTATCTCTCCATTAGACAATTTAAATCCTGAAAATGAAAGATTATACTTTTAGCAGTTTTCAATGAGAAATTTAAAAACTTCAAATTCCAAATACCTTTGCAGGATTTTCAGTCATTTAATATTCATCATTAATGCTAGGTTTGGAACTTTCTTGAAGCATCTATTGGCTACTGTCAAATAAATTCTGTATTAGATAAAATATATTGCTTTGATTTGACATGGAATCATTATTGTATTTTCTTTATTGGAGCATTAATCTACTTCATAGGGAATGCATAGGTTCTTTTCCCTGCTACATCCAGTTCCTAACTCAATGTTGCATGATATAATGGCCCAAATAAGCATCTATATAACTTGAAAATTAATATGACAAATACTAACCTAAAAGTATCATGAATCAACAAAAGGGAAAAGAAAACCATCACTATTGAAAACAGGACTCAAAAGCCTTGAATCAGCCTTTACCACTGTAAAACTAAATACAACTACAAGTCCCAGAATTTCCAGTCACCTTGGAAGATGTTTAGTTGAGGAAGGCTGAAGCATTTAATGTACTGCATTCATCACAGTAAGGTACATTTTGGGAAAACACTAAAGTAGATTTAGAAAGTCAAATAATATATTAATATTACCAAGATTTATATTTGATGTCTCAAAATTGTCTCCACTTAATAAACATGATAAAAGCAAGACCCATGGGCAATACTTTTCCAGTTCAAAACTTTATATTGTTTTTTTAAGGGAAATAGTATATTTATTTATACATTTTATTGGCCTCCCATCTTACCGCAAGGTAACTTTAGTTTAGGCAGAGGTCTTCTGTTTACTTTTTTTTTTTTTTAGGACAAAATGGATTTCTCTCTCTCTAATAAAGAGGACTTTGAACTTACTTTTAAGGACTTGCCTTAACAGGGAAAGATCAGTCATTAGAAATATGTGTTACTGATATGCATTAAGAAACATAGGTAGTCCTTGCTTAATGACCACTTATTCAGCAATCATTCAATCTTACAACAGCACTGAATGAATAGTATTTATGACTGCTCCACTTAGCTGCGATTGCAATGTTTCCACAGTCACATGGGCAACCAGCTCTCAAGTATGACATTACAGCATCCCACGGTCATATGACAGCTTCCCACAAAAAGGTCAGTAGGAAAACTGCCAGGAGGTTGCAAATGGTGACACATGTCATGTTTAATAATGGCATAGGATTCATTTAAAAAATACAACTGGAAGTATTGGAACTGCCATTTCTAAGCGGCATGCTCATAGGAAATCATACTTTATGACCGTGTGAATTAGCAACAGAAATTCCAGTCCCAATTTCTGTTTTTAAATGAGGAATATATGTGGTATTTAATTTTTTATTGTATATTTGAGGTCTGCAACTTACTCCCCTTTCTTCTGCAGTTGCTAACTCTACTCCAGTAAGCCCTCACCAACTGGTTATTATAAGCACGACTATACTGGATGCATCAAAGATCATCTGTTAGCAGAGTAAAGGACAGAAAACCCTTATTCTAAAGAAAGAGAGGAAACAGTGAGCAGTGCTAACAAAGAGGCACTCCTGTTATACTCCAAAGGGCTTTTTCCAAAAGCTGATGGCATCAGAATAAAGAAAGAACAGGAAAGAGATATAGCAAAGGACTCAGCCTTTTTTCTTTGAAGATATGATGTTTAAAGAGTCAATGTTATCTTACATCTGCTTAAGCTAAAGTTAGCATGACAGGATACAGGAAGAGAAGAGCAGAGATGATACTCATGAGTATTATAGAAAAATGCTAGAATGGAACATGTTTGTGACTCTTGTCTACACTTCTTGACATGCAAATTAAAACATAACAGCATATTACCTTGACATACGTGCATTCTGTTTCAAGCAGTTCACAAATAACTTTGCGCAGTTTATCAGCATCAGTTAGCTGTCTTGTAGTGGATTGCTGAGGTCCAGTAGATTCCTGAAGGGTCACATTAGGGTCAGATGGATTCATCTCATGAAGACTGCGACAAAAAGCAGCAACCTGTTCTGTACTCTATAAAATTAAAACAAATGATTATTTCCAGAATTCATAATGTCATAATTATAATTATTTGTAATTAGCCATCTTAAAATACTTTTTTTCTGTTTCAAAAATGCAAATTAAAGCAAACTGTGATAAATTGTACCAAAATTGTAAAAATATAAATCAGCAATTGATTCCAGAAAATTTTATAAAATAAGAACTGTTACGTAAAGCATGTAAAAAGTAGTAGTAACCAAAAGAAAATAAAAGTAGCAAGCAAAAGGAAAGTAAAAATGTATTTATGTAAACACCATTCATTATACACCTCCATACTTTCTATACTTGGTTCCAGAATGTCTACACATTGCAGTGTGTTCGTTAAACTTCTCACTTTTGTCTTTTTGATGAACTTTTCAAAACCATCCAACTACCATTTTTGCAGTGTTTTCCTTCCTTTCAATTCATTCACTCTTCCCACTCCTTCATATATTTGTTTTATATTTTTATTCTAATTCGTTCGCCTTATATCGTAAATGGCCAAATAATATACTTCTTATGTATTTCATACTGGTCACTCGCATTTGCATTCAGTTCTTATTCATTTTGCCCACATTCATTCATGATGCTATACCTTCTTGCTTCACTACTCTCATTTTAAAGAAACCTATTCCTACAGCACACAACATATTATGTTTTCCTTGACCCACAATCTCTTGCTTCCACAAAACAAACATATTTTATATGCCACCATTTTGACAGATATCACTTCCTTGCAATTACATGCCAAAGAAAGTATTATTTTTCTACTTATATTTAGCAATAGCACTTAGACTTATATACCGCTTTATAGTGCTTTAAAGCTCTCTCTAAGCGGTTTACAGAGTCAGCATATTGCCCCCAACAGTCTGGGTCCTCATTTTACCGACCTCGGAAGAATGGAAGGCTGAATCAACCTTGAGGCTGGTAAGATTCGAACTGCCAAATTGCAGGCAGCCAGCAGTGAGAAGTAGCCTGCAGTACTGCATTCTAACCACTGCACCGCCTCAGCTCGGTTCTACTAAAGAACTTATGCCTTTCTTTAGCTTACTATTCCTTATTTCCTATCTTGCAAAATGCTTATCCCAAAAGGGAATAACTTCAATAACTAAAGTAATTAAAGCAATATCACAAAATCTCACAATTCATTTCAAAGCAAACTCATATATGAAATAAAATCAAGAGCTATTACTTAATCTATATACCATAATATATTCCCATCAGCATTACCTTTAGTTTCTTGAATAGCTATATGCATTCTTACCTCAAGATAATGCAATTACAGGCCATGTGACAGGATATAATAATTAAAAGATTTCAAAAGCTAAGACTTTTAAGTATGTGAATAGCTTTACTAAACACAGACAATTTAATTATATGCATAATTATATGCAGGGCTTTTTTTCTTCCGAGAAAGGTGCCGGAACGCACCCCCCCTCGTCGCGCTAAAAAACCCGGAAGT
>JAOYMU010000274.1:41963947-41980609 GCA_025802295.1 Psammodynastes pulverulentus
ATGGATAAATCCAAGAAAAGAAAAGTTTCAGAAGAAAACAGAACATTTAATTCAACTACATATGCTAGTTTTGTGGCTGCTCAGGAAATAGTCAGGCATGGGGAGGGTTTTGTGGCTCCTGGTGTTTTCTTTTCTGTGGGAAATGAGTTCAAATGGCTCTTTGAGTGTTTAAGGTTGCCAACCCCTGACTTAAGGGAACAGGAACCCTTTCAGATATCCAATTCCTAAGCTATATAAAACTTTTCAGTGATAACAAGTAGCCTGAGGTCAGCTTAGTAGCAAACCAGAGACCAATGTAACTATTTAGACAGGAAAAAAAGGTTTTATTTACTAATTCTTCTGTGTGTGCTTTGAAGTAGGCTTTTTTCACAATTAGGAATGAAACATTTTACTAGAAATATCAGGTGCTCCCTTGTAGATAGTGTCTTGACTTGTGATAATAATTCATTAAAGATTATCAGAGATAATATGTTTTAATTAGTTAGATTGACTTTATAAATGGTTAGCTTTTTTCCCCCTACTTGGCAACATCGTTCTTTTTGCATCACTACTATCTTAATATTACAATAATCATTCTATTATGTTTATTTCCATAAATGCCCATGGCTACGCAAAATTTAGATAGAGACTATTATAGAAAATATTCTCTATATTTGTATAAAACAAATCCATAAGGTTTCCCAGGGCTGAAATTGATGAGATTAAACCAAATGATCAAAAGAAATCTGAGTCAGAATTTAAGTTATCGCAAGCATCACATTAATTTGGATTTAATTATACTTTAAACCCATTTAATACTTTGTAATAAAAGATACATTGCTAATGGATGTGTTTGGTTCATTAAAGCAGTAACTTTTTTTATCGGTGTTATAAGACCAATTTCAAGTGAAATTAATTTGGGTATGCAAGATAAAATCTAGATTACTTTAGGTTGACTATATAATTGCCATGTGCACATCTATCAGTATGCAACATTTGGCATTACAAAGGCTGAAACACGCTTATTTGGAAAATATGCAAAGCCATCATATTTCCTCCCATTTTCTCCAAATGTGTCATTATGTGAGCTGTGAAAATTTTCAGTGCAAAGACTTAATTCAAAAGGGGGTCTGTCAATCAAATCAGCAAAGAGGATCTATGGTAGTGGTTTTTTTTTACTTATGTGATTGGAACAGTTGTATCACTTCACCCAACAGATGCTCAAAAGCCACTTGGCTCTCAAGCTTTACCTCATGGCCCCTGGTAGATAACGTCAATTCTAATGCTCAGTATGTAGCAATAAGGTAATCAGCAAAGCTGCACAGGACAAATAACTACATCCAAGCACATGGGACAGCTGCCCAGAGATATTCAGGCAGCTTCAGTACAACTGCCTGTCATATTTGTACTATTCTGATTGAGGCAAACAGCACACCTCTCAAATAAATATATGCAGCTTCGGAATTAGAAGAGACTATCAAAAGTTGAAGAGCATAAACTTTTGTACTTTATAAAACTGGATGCCTGTATTGAACAAATGACTTCCAAAGACTGTACCGCTTCATTTATAACCCATGGTTTTTATGAGCTCAGAACTGCTATAAAGACTGCAACTTCTACACAGGAGATGAGGAAAGCCCGTGGATCTTTGCCTTTTTTTCCTCCCACACCAAGGTACTTAGGGAATGGAGCAGAGGTTGTATTCAGCAGGTTCTGACCAGTTCTGAAGAACCGGTGGTGGAAATTTTGAGTAGTTCGGAGAACCGGCAAATACCACTTCTGACTGGCCCCACCCCCATCTATTCTCTGCCTCCTGAGTCCCAGCTGATTGGCTGGGTCTTCTTTTTTTGACCTGCAGAGGAGAACAGAGCTGTAAAGCAGGTTAGTGGGATGGGGAGGGAATGGGATTTTTCAGTAACCTTCCCCCAGGAGTGGGGAGGGAGTGGAGATTTTACAGTAGCCTTCCCCTGGAGCGGGGTGGGAATGGAGATTTTACAGTATCCTTCTCCTGCCATATCCACCAAGCCACACCATACCCACCAAGCCATGCCCACAGAATCAGTAGTAAAAAAATTTGAATCCCATCATTGCATATGAGTATCCTCTCATTTAGGCCAAGATGGTTTATTCTGATGTGAGTTTCTCCTAGAATTTATTTAGTATTCTGAGGAAAATAATACAAATCACGTGGTTTAAAACTGGATTGTATTCTGTTCTTCAGGCTTGTGTGGTTTCTATTATCTTTTCCATCTTAAGCAACAGTTGAAAAGGTGCTCTTGTGAAGGAAAAACAGTGGAACAAGACTGCAATTACACACATACTGTCTATGTGAACAAAACTATCACATTTATACTACACTTCTTAAGACATTAGAAAAACAATAAGAGTCATATAGCCAGTTATATTCAGCAATCTGAGGAAAAAACAACTGTAATCACAAGGAAAATCAGAAAAAAAATTCAAGACTAGCATACGTATTCAGAAACAATCACCACAGGAAATAAATAGATTATTTCTAAATAAATGTACTTTGGATTGGGATCTAATGTTAATTCACACTATCATTTGTCACTGTATGACACCGTTTCTGCTAAAGTAAAGAAGTTTTTTCCAATACAAAAATTACATTTTAATCCATAGATAAAGATATTAACTTTTGATGGAAATAACCAGTATCAAATATCAGCTTGTAATACTTGCTTTAACTGATAAAGGAAATGAATTTAAATGAAGTGTTGATGATTTGAAACTGTATTTATAGAATGAAAACACAGCAATTGAGGCCATCATTAGAATCATTGGTATTTAATTGTCTACATTTACATTAATTTCTACTGACAGTTTTATGACTTATGACCAGTCTCTAAATGATATTCAAAGTTATGACATATCTTTCCCTAAAGTTACTTATGGCCTGTTTTTGAAGTTATAACAGTGTTCACACACTCATGCATACACACATAGTCACATGATTGTATTTGGGGCACTTAGTAACTGGCTCACTTTTATGGCCATTTGCAGTAGCCCATGGTCACTCTACTACAATTTGCAACATTTTTTGCTGGTGGCATTTACTTTTAGTTTTCCAAAAAAAGATACCGATTGGAGAAAGTGGATTTGCTTAACAACCATGGTGTTGGCTTAACAACTGCCACAAACAAAAGTTGAATAATTGGGTCTGGCCATGTGATGCCTTAATTTACAACTGCAATGATTTACAGCTGTAATTCTGGCCTTAATTCTGGTCATAAATTGAGGATTACCTGTACTAACACAGTATGTTATCTCCAAGCATGTTAAGGAAGGAAGAAAAACCCAATCATACAACAAAAGTACTTGGCAAATTAACCATACTGCCTTTGACCAAGCCTTCCTCCAAGCCCTCTACACTTCAGTTGCAATCCTAGTGGAATTGTCATCTGACCAAGCAAGGTGGGAAGAGCTTCAAACAGATGTGCTAAACCTTTCAACACATAAGTACCGTATGTTCAGAGAAAAATAAGGATCACTTTACAAAATGAGCCTGCAAAATGTATACATGGGTTTGATATGTTTACAAATAGCATGAGACACACAAAGTTTCTCACAAACACACACACATTCTTAAATTTCCAAGCAAGCCTTTATTAATTCTATATAATTTTAGGTGCTTCTATATTTTTGTAATGTGCAGATAAACAAAATATATTCACTGTACCTTTCAAGGAAACCCAATATTGTTTCCATTTCCTCCGTGTGGCTAACTCCACCTTCTTGTTCTTTTTATGGACAAGGAAGTTTTTCACTGCAAGAGCTCCAGCCTTCCTTACTGTACCCTGCCCAGCTGTAAGAAGAATATCCGATTGTCCTGGGGAACTCAAAGTCCCACTGCTCTGTTCATCACTCAGGGTAGAGCCAGCCTCATCCAAATTGTCATTGGTGCTGCTCAACTCCAACTCTCGCCGAAAGTTCTCATAGACTCCTTGACGGGCCCCATCTCCAGTTGAAGAACTGCCACTGTCACTTCCAGCAAAGGCTCGGCTGGTTGTTGGTGAGTAGCTGGAGTTTGTGGCATTTGAACGTCTAGAAAGGAGGTCTGTGTCTGTTGTTGCACCCTCAATTCCGCTGTCAGCAAATTCACTCCCATCTCCTGTATTAACATCCTATTTAAAAAAATTTAAAAAGCAACATGAAGAAGTGCTCCAACTCAGTCTAGCCACTAAAAAAAATATTTTTTGCAGTTAAATTCTATTCTTTGCTGTCTACATAGAGCAGTTTCATCTAGCTTAGCACTTATTATGATCACCTAGTACAGGAACCTTCATTCAAAAATCAGGGAGCATACCATTTATAGTTCTGTGTAAAATATATTTATCTTACTTGCTAGTTATTTTTAAAAAACTTTCTTGGGACCTGATAAACATTTTTTTATAAAAAATTTAACAAATAAAAGTTTAATACATTTATTGGAAACAAGTGCATTTTAAAAGTGTAACATTTTAAACTGTTGTGGATTTCAGAGAGAGAGATTTAACCACTTGGCCTTAAGTTTTAAGCTATTCATGCAGCATTTTAAATTGATTTGAAATGGCAAGATAAACCCAGAAAATGAAAATGAAAGCTCTTCTAGTCCTTACTGATGTTGAATTTTATGGATGTTTTCTTGCACTTGCTGATGAAACTCACAATCCATAGGTGACATTACCTAAATAATAGTAATAATTGTGTACTACATTAAAACATTTTATAGACAAACTTGATGAATATGAAATCATATTTCATATTTATTTAAATGTATTAGTGCTTCTTCCTATGTCGTCAGGTAAAAGTGCTGTAGAAAAGAAAATTATTAAAATAAATGCAATGCAATCAAACATTACAAGATTCAAAATTGCTATAAATATGAAATGAAAGAAAGTAAGGAAGAATTTATAACATACGTTAAAGATTTAAGGTCCTTAGCCAAGCAGGCATATAAAATCTAAAGGCAGAATATTCTTTAGAATTGATTGTGATTAAGGCTCATCAGTTTTGTCTATCTATTTAAGCTCACAGCAGCAAAAGAATCTATATATTCTGGGTAATACAAATAATAACAAGAAAATCATGTCTTTTAGAATATATATGAAAAAATACTGTACAAATACCTTTAGAGATCTTATTTTCCCTTGCAGAGATAACTATAAAGGACAATAAAATAAATGAGACAGATTTTTTTTAGTCTGGAATTGGGTCAAGTAAACTAAAACTTTCTGCCAGAGGGACTTGATGGTTCATCCCATCAATCACTGCTATTGACAAAGATTGTCTTCGGGTTTTGGATATCTGATACAGCTTTTATGGTTATATTGCTTAAATAACAGTAATCTATTTTTGACTTCCTGTACCATACAGTAAATTCAAAAACTATTATAGTTTTCCTTAATTTGCATGTATTAACCAAACCAATACTCCCACTATATATATATAGACATCAGTATCTAGTGGTTAAGGTCTGGAATAAAGGTTGTAGCTCTCCCTTATGTGTACAAACCAGTTGGGTGACTTTCAGCCACTTAATCTCTCCCAGCTTTAGCCTGAGAAGTAAAAAAGGCTATCTACCAACCTTGATTGGGCCAGAGAGGTAAATTATGGTCTACAACTTTCAATTAATAGGTATTCATCCTACAGTGGGTTTATTTGGGATGATAACAATGATGGTGATTTACACAAATACACATGTAAGTGTATGTATGAATGAACTTCTTAGTTCAGCAGAGAAGTATTCTTTCTCTGCCTTAAATCTCCATCCATGCTAATTTCCCCCTTTAGAAAGCAATCCACAGATATAAACTTAAATCAGAAGTGTAGAATTTTAAACATTTCTTAGGAAACTTTGCCCTGAACTTATTTATTCTTTATCTCATGAGTACAAATTACTAGAATATAAAACTGATAAAATAATTGAAATAAATTTTGGATTTTATTAATATTCAACAACTGTAACATATTGCTAATCTTCTTTAAATTGGAAATCATCTTCATAAGAACACAAAAATTTAAGACCTTTTTTTGAGGTGGAGTTGAAATCAACCTTAATATAGGAAGGATGTCTGATGCCTGATACACATTTTAGATGCATTCTTATATATTAAAGTTCATAGGTTATATCTCTTCAGTTTGTCATGTAATTATTTTTATCCAAAGTAAATAAATGGAAAAAAGCTGCAGTATACATTTTCATATGGCTAATTTTGTTGGTGAATTATATATTCTTACAATATAACCATAATAATGAGGTGCTTGAGTTCAAAAATAAGAGACAAATTCCCCAGCCAGAGGATCAAAGATAATTTCTTCCCAATATGACTGAATGCTGTGAATAAATCAAGTGATTGAACTGATCCTTAGGCAGAATTCCATTTGAAGTGGTGAGGAATAAACACATAAATTACAACCAAGACATTTCTGAATGCCTGTAAAATTGTGAATCGTGTCTGGCTGATTAGGAATACATTCAAGAATAAATACTCCCTTTGCATATCCTGAAAACATTTTGGAAATCTGATATAAACAAAATAATTCAGACCCTTGGGATATCATATAAATGATTCTCACAGAGGCACAGAAACAGCAACATGAACTTTCAGGGCTGATTTCCATAAGTAGCAGCGGATAACTGTGGGACTGTGCTACATTCAGTGAAATTAGAGCAATCAGCTGGTCCCAGAAAGTCTGAATAACCTTCAAATAGACTGTTAAGGACTAAATCTGGAAATGCAAACTGCTGCACTGTTATACTTTTCCATGCATATAAACAGAAACAGGAACTTGGAGAATTGGAGCTTTGTTTTGTTCAATTCTGGTCCCTGAACAGCAAAAATTACAGTTGTATAAAAACAATTTCTCAGTTCCTGGAAACAAATTATTTTAAATTATTGTTCACTGTCAGATACAGATTGAAATGATAACAAAAGTTTTTAAAAGAGGCAAGTAGGAGTTGGTGAATTTATTTTAACTATTTTGTGGTATCAGGATCAGAGGATTCCAGTTCTGGGACTGGACAAGTGGCTGGTGATTAGCCATGAATACATTTATTTCAATGTTGGGCTTATGTCAGCTTTAGAGCAACACAAACCTGGAGCTCAGGCCAAACTGTCAAAATTGATTAAAAATGAGAATCTCTCTGAAGATTATATATTTCTTGTGGTTAGTTATAAGGAAGAAATGGGTCAACTTTGTAAGTAATTAATTTGTGACTCTATCACTAAATAATCTTTACTTGGATGATTTAAACATTTCAGGTTAAAGAAAGTATAGATACATGGTAAATAACATTTCTCTTCTTATTTTGATAAGCAGTGCTTCGGATGTTATTTTTTCCCCATTTTTCTAATAATCCAGAATATTAACTAGAGAATAGGCAGCTAAAGTTAGGCTATAAATATTTAAAATATAAACTAGTGACATTTAAATTTTAATTTTATAATAGAAATGGCCATTCAAAACGAATTGTGTTCGCTTACAAATTTAAAAACTGTGTTAGCCATAGTTCTTAGTTTCTCCCTCCAGAATTCAAAACAGAATTTAGTATTGGATCATACAAGTTTTTATACTGAACTAGTAAGCAGAAGTCCTACTTATTATTCATAGACAATGATTTTATTCTGCTTTAAGGTTTTAAGTTCCATTTTTTAATAATGTTAAAAATGAAAAAAGTAAAATGAGAAATATCTCCAAACAAATAATTAGCAGGGAGAAGGATGATGCTGAAAAATCTCAGATTACTGTCATTTGTCTATAATGAGAAAGCAATCCTGATTGATTGATTGATTGAGCATATGGCAAACAATCAGGACATTCAGTTTAAGAGATAGTTGGGCAATGTGGCCTAAAACTGCAAAAAGTGTGGCATTGAAGAACTACCTCCTTTTTCTACCAGTCAGTTGACCCTTTTTGTTTTTCTGATGAGCTAGTCAGATTGATCAATGGGAAGAGAGGAGACAAGCATTGTACACGACAATTAGAAACAATCAGCTTCTACTGGTTCAGTATCAGAAAGATGGCAACTTCCTTGCCTTCTCTGTCTTCCAGCAAGTCTGGAATGCTATAAAAATACCAATCAAGTAAACATTGTTCATGAACTTTGACTCACATTAGAATGTCCAGATGTAGTATTTGGAGATCTTAATCTCTTATGAGAAAAGTGGTCTACCACAGTGTTTCCAAATTTGTGTGATGTATAGACATAGTACAGTTACGGCACACTGTCTCCAGTGCAGTTATCAAAATAAATTCAGATTACGGTATATTTTTCCCGGAAATAGCCAAAATCTCACAAGATTGCTCAGTATCAATAATAAATATTTAATTTTTGAATCTAATGGAAATTACTTGTGCCAGAATATCCATGCCATTGTGTTGCTGGTCCCTGGTTTATGTAATAATCCTTAACAAATTTTCAGTGATAATGTAGCAATCTGTACAAGGAAAAGGTTGGAACTACTAGTCTAGAGATTTGGATAAGTTAGAGAAAATGTACTTGACACATTTAAAATGTGGCATTGATTAAGGGACACAAATGCTTAAAAATGTGAATCTATAACCTGCACCTCAGCTGTGAAGCCATAATTTACTCATACCTTCACAGTTTGAATAACAGATGTAGATAACCCTACATCAAATGCTGTTTCAGCTGCATCTTATTCCAACTCACATGCTTCAAGCAAGCTGTCAATCACTACTTCTCTTTCTATTCATTTTCATGAGTTACCTCATTTTTTAAAAACTGCTCTCAAAAAAGTATATTGCAGCTTCAGGCACCAACTAACTTTGATGTCATACTGTACTCCATAACATTGTTTAAACCAGGGCTTTTTTTGAGCTGGAGCTCAGCGGAACGGTGTTCCGGAACCTTTTCGGAGCTGTCGTCACGTGCTCCGTCTCAACCAATCGCGCGCTATCACTTCAGAGTTTTTTTAGCGCGCGACGGGGGGAGCGTTCCGGCACCTTTCGGCGCCGAAGAAAAGCCCTGGTTTAAACACTATATTAAAACTAAGAAAACAATTACATATTTCAACTGGCATTTCAATACCTTATGATTAATTATGTTGAATTGAAAGGGGTTCATTAGAAGGTCACATATAGCATTATCCTTTAAAATATATGAATAGTTCAGTTATCAGGCAGGTAAATTATTCTCTCCCAGCCTCAGCTGTTATGACTAATAAATCACTCTGTCCAACAATTGGGAGTGGTTTTCTAAGTAAGTTTAAATTTAGAGTTCTTTACAAGCTATATTATGTTATTCTATGTTTGATGACATTCCACAGAGATTTCACTGTATATTTGATTTGTTATTCTTCTCAGTGTTTTTAATGCAGGAAAATTACACTGTGTGACATGTCTTCTGCATGGGATTGACCTGCATTTAAGAAATAAAATTCTGGAATTTATGTGTGTGGGATGGCACAGAAAAGCCATATACTGGCATCCTTTTTGAAGATATCAAATATTTGAATATCACAATTCTGATCTTTCGTATGTACCATGTTAGCAAGAAGCAATGCAGACTGGCTGATGTCAAAGGGAATGCATGAATCACATGTACATCAAGAAATAAGTCCTATCATTGTTTTCATATAAAAGTGGGCCATAGAAAAACATTTGGATGAATTCTGTACACCCAAACTCTGTTATAAAGGGGTACTCATGTTCTGATTGCAGTAAACTCATAATACACGGAACGGCTGGTGTTTTTGTGGTTTTAATGGTTTTTATATGGTTTTTATGTTGTTTTAATTCTTTATTAGGGTTATAAGATAAATGATGATATAAATGTTCTAAATAAATAGATATCCTCAGTTTCACCATGCAGAGTTTGCCATCCTTTCTTCCTATAGCAGAATATTCTATGGTAATTAGATAGCTATATATACTGTAATAATATCTTTTGCATGTTCTCCCAGAGCTTTTTCTCCCCTGCTAACTATTTTCTGTACATCTACAAGTCTTGGAATTTTCTTGTTCTACATCTCCATCTTGGACAGTGACAGTACTTCTCATAATGTACACAAGAATGATGGTCACTATTGGCATTTGGTATATTCCAAAATATGCCTTAATGTGTTGCTAAACTAGCCAAACAAATATGGGTCTGAGTTTAGATAGTCACCTGATGAGATTTCATATGGAAACTCCATATATGCCACTTTGAATTCCAATAAGAAAAAATAGGTAATATAAATAAGTAAATAAGCAGTTTTTTAGATTGCATTGTTTTTCAATAGTTTTCTAGACTGCTGGCATTAAAAAATTATCTAAGCTACAGATCATTTAACTTTCCTTTGTCCTGTTTATTCTGCAGAAGATGCAGGTCTCCGATAAAAGCAGACAGCTTGTAAGGCAGAATAATAGTTATGAAAGACACATATAAAATATAGTAAGGCAGAATACAGCAAACCAGAACCAGTAATGTGTGGTTGATTGATTCTGTTTGGCTTCCATTACCAGTGGGCTTAGTTAACAAATTTGGACAGCTGTAGTCAAGATTTCTTTAGTATTAAGCATAAATAGGAAAGTATGACTTGTTCTTTATTTAAGCAAACAAGAATAACAGAATAACAGAGTTGGAAGGGACCTTGGAGGTCTTCTAATGCGAACTCCTGCTCAGGCAAGAAAACTTGTCCTATACCATTTCAGACAAATGGTTGTCCAATTTCTTCTTTAAAAGCTATTTAAGACAAGCCAGAATTAATTAGCTACTCAACAACCTTAGATCATCATTTCAGATGAGATATTTCCTTACCAGATCCCTCAATGCTTTCAACAATGATAGAACTTCTAATGTAGTAACTTCACTGGAAAAGCTGGGATATATTTAGAGATGTATTTGTCTTAAAAAAAAAATAGTCCATGTTGATCTGTATAACACAAATGTCAGCACAGGAAATGTTTTATGACATTTTATATTATGTCATAAAGTGTTTAATGACAATGTTAGCTACTACAGTTTATTTTTGCTCTGATGTATATTACTTCACTGGTAGTAAATATCAAAAATACAGGAAGAAAGCACATGTTTTCAAAACTCGCATATTTCAATATTTGTCAAATTTGGAAAAGTTACTAGGTATTTTATAATTTGGGAGAAGGAATTTCAAGCCATGGCCTTTAAACAAATGTATCTCCATAAATATACCATCTCTACTGCCCTGTGTGAAATTTAACAGGTTCTAGTTGCATTATTGGAGTAATTTTTAAATAGAAAGTAGCAAAAATTGAATATTTTTAAAAATATTTACAAATGAATGAAAGCTCTAGGCTCTTATTCCAGCATTTCTGCTCTTTTCTGTTAATACAATAGTCAATTGTGCAAACAATTTAATCACTGAAGCATGTTACATGGTTTATGTTCTCTGTGACCCTATCCATAAAATGTATAGAAGCATCCAGTTATAAAAATAATAGGTACAACCACAATTCAATCACAGGTTTACTTGAAAAGTTAATGCAGAAACAAAACTATTTAATATTGAAATGATTCTTATATACAGTCTTTGTAAGAATCATTAATAACAAGAGAAAGGATAATTAAATGGATAATTAAATATTTGCCACACTTATCCAATCAGCCAGAAGTAGCAAACTTCCCATCAAGTGCTGATCTTCCCCTTGAAATCAAAATTAGTGTTTTCCTTCCAAGTGCATCATTTGGACTAAATGCCACCAAGTGAATGTTGACTCTGAATGACCACATAGATGTTCTCCAAGATGATCTGTCCTGAATCCGGCAGTTCCATTGAACTGAAACCTTTTTATGCTTCTTTATAATTACCAGACCTTACTACATAGAATTTCAAACTTGTTAGTTACATTATTCCAGCATACAGTACTAAGCTCTAGACTGGTTTTCAACCATGAAAACTTCCAATTCCATTGTGAGTAAATTGATTAAATCAGCTTTTGTCTGCATAAACTTTAGCTTGGAAACACCTTTGGAAAGCTAAGATATGCCATCATGATAGCCAGTAGAGACTTTAATAAAAAATATAAGCATCTGGGTCTATATAGATTTTATTCAAATACCCACCCTCCCCCCCCCCCAAAAAAAACCCTGCAAGCTTCAAAACTCACAAGTTGGCAATAAAATGTTATCAGTTCTAGCTAAAATGTTGGTATCTGATTATTCTGTGTATCATTGTAAGGAAGTTTTTGGTGAAGTGTTTTTCAACCCTGTTCTCAAATGATTATCCTTTAGTTCTTCCCCATGACCGTCAGCTCTTCCTCTGGATCCAAGAATCAAGGAAATGCAACAATAATGCTCAGGTTGGTGTTTTCCTAAACTATTTTTTCTCCCAATCTTTCCAGGACTTCTTGCATCACTGGGCAACCCTAAAAGACTGTATACATAGTTCAGTTTTTCTCCTTGAGGCTTCTAGTGATCAGCCAATTATAGACAGAGTTGATATTATGTGAAACAATGGGTAAGGATCTGAAGTGCAGAGTTGTTGTTTTTTTTTGCCCTATTTGTCAAAAACTGATCCAGGTGATACGCTGAGTCATTACTGCTTCTCAGTAAAATTTCAGCAGTACTGCCACAGGCAAAACTGATAACCTCCTCACAGAAGCCACACCCATACTCCTATATATTAATGCAGGAGTTTTTCAGATATTTTAGCAGAAAAATACTGGTATAGTTGGACCTGGCTTGCTCCATGGAAACTTGTTAAATTGCTACATATTTGCCAAAAATTATAATTCCATGTAAGCCCATGTTTTAAGTCTATAGAATTGGGTGATCACTATATCTGTTTGCCACCTATGATGCTGGCAGATGTTCCGTTCCTAAGCTTTACCAGTAGTAAACATTCTCTTTTATCACATTCTGAGAAGCAGCTACAGCTATTTTACACAATGGACTATGAGATTGAGGAAGACAAACTGCATCCCAACATAGCTCAGATATGAATGAAAGTATTTGATGAAAATAATGAAAATTATAATAGTGGTAATTGGCCAGTAGAGTTTTAAGGGTTTGATTACTATTGGCAATATCTGTTTTATCTTAAGGCACTCATGACAATTAAATCTTCATTATGACATACAGAGAGCTGTGCCCATCAAGCTTACAGTATAAAAGTTGAATGGCATTTTTTAAAATCACATTATGGACAACAAGATTTGTTTAAGCAGAAATCATTCTTGAATGCAAATAAGAGAAATTATAGCAGATACAGAAAGTTGTTGTTTCAAATATTAAAGAAGCATTGTTTTATGCTAGCCTTCCTCAGCCGGGTGTCCTCTTGATGCATTGGTGTAATTTTCCTAATACATCCAAATGGCATTCAGGATGGGATTGGTTGTCTTACACTGTATTACAGATTTAGGTATGAAAGGCCTATGAGATTTTGGAGAATTTAGGGTCACTTCCACATAACAGTTGCATTATAACTTAACACATAACTCAGAGTGGATTTTCTGGTTGTCTCTATGGTTAATAATAGCAAATAATGTTATAAAACTATTGAAGAAGCTATTCAGACCATTGTGTACTTCATACTCTTTCTGAGGCTATGCATGTATCTTAAAATGTAAAATATGAATATGATACATATGCTTTGCAAACATGTGCACTGCATGGAATGATTACCAGAGTGCTATGAATGGTTGCAGCTGTTTTTGATTAAATGTTTGATGACAAAAGTCCAAGTTCATCTCAGTGAAAATATGTTAACGGGACTTGTTATTTTCCCGTTTCCCTAAGAAACTGTTAAGGTGGTCTATATGAAAGCTAACTTAACTACAAGAACATGCTGGAAGAGATAGTTTTCATATTTTATGATGCTTATGAAAATAAAACCTTCCTTTTAAGGCTAGAGCAAACAGTCTTGCCTTTCAGCAAAAGATGAGGATTATTTGCACTTACCTTCAAATATATTTTCAAAGTATACAAGATAGAACAAGAAAAATGCTGAAGAAGCAAACTAGTTGCATACAAGCAGCTTGTCTGAACAATTTCATAAATGAATTGAGACAGAAATTAGTTATGATGCACCAGATGTCAAACCAGCCACAGAAAAATGTAAAACAAAATCATTCAGGAAAAAAAGATTGAAAAATATACTTAACTGGAAATGTTAACTCTTCCAAACAACACTCATCTAATTGACATAGTTTTTCATCAGTTTTAGCAATTATTTGTAAATTTTCACAAGACGTCCTTGAAGTGTATAATATATAACCAAGAGATTTCCTTAACTCGAAAATTTCAATTGTGTGAACAAAATTGAAATGTGTACGTTCAATACAAAGAGCAAATCAAATCATTGTAATTATGTAAAGTCATTATATTTGAACTATATACAATACATGCAATTGAGGGGGGGGTGTCAGGGGAGAAGGAAGAATCACAAATGTTTATTGTACTAGTTGAGAAATCATTTATTTTATATAACAATATCAAGACTTTAAAATCAAAGTTCTTTTGACCATCCCAGTAATATGGAAGCACTGCCCAGGCTAACAGCCGCAGCTCCTGGTAAAAAAAAGTCTTTGGGATTAGCTGCTTTTAGACTGGACACTAGTTTCTTCTGAGAAAGAAGAAATATAAGAGTGCTTTCCAGTGGAACTCTGCTCAGGCAACAAAATCTCCCCGTGTTCTATGTGCATTTAAACTTTCTTTTTTATGGTAATTGTGGTTTGTTGCTCTGGTTTGTTTTCTGACATCTATAATTCTTATTCTGAACTTCCAGTTTCCAGCTTTTGAGTTTTGCAGCCCTGTCAATCATCCTACTTGCAAGAAAATGGACAGAGCATGAAAAATAACAGTACTGGTACTCATATTTTGTTCCTGAAATCAGCATTCAGAACGTAATGGTCTGAACATGCAGGTCCTCCATAAAAAAAAATATGGTGGAAATCAAGATTCTTAAGCTGAGCTTCAGTGATGGCGATTGCAAAGATATGCCCTTCAAAAGCTTTTTTGCAGACATGGAAGTGGGTTGCTATGGCTTTCTATCAACATATTTCTGTTTTGAAGCTATGGTTTTTAAATTTCCTGGTAAACTCCTATCCAAGTGCTAATGAGTGCCACTTCTGATTAGTTTTGTAAGGAAGGGATGGGCCAAGCTCAGATAGTTCTAACATCTACTGCAGGAGTGTCAAACTCACATCATCGTGGGGGCGTCAGGTGACTTATCGGGACTTTGCTAAACTGGGCATGGGCATGGCCAGCATGTGATATAGCCAGGCCACAGGCTGGGAATTTAACAGCCCTGATCTACTGAGACATTAGAGGCAATAGCTAGTGGTCTCATTATCCTATGTGTGGAAGTCCCCTTGGTTTATTGTATGTCTCCAGGCTTTAAACTATTACCACCTACTGATTTTTGTTACATTTGCAGCAGTGGTGGGATTCAAAAAAAAATTTCTTCCGGTTCTGTGGGCATGGCTTGGTGGGCATGGCATGGCTTGGGGCATGGCTTGGTGAGCGTGGTAGAGGAAGGATACTGCAAAATCTCCATTCCCACCCACTCCAGGGAAACATCCATTTTCAAACTCCAATCACTTCAAAATATTCTACTATTAAGATAACAGAGAGGTTTCAGGTTCGTTAATATCACTAAATGGTGTTCATGAGCAATAGCTTCTAACTCTCCTCTCTTCACTTCCTCTCTTTTTTCTTTTCAGTTCTTTGAATCCTCTCTTTTTCTCTTTAGTTCTTTGGTGGTAGAGAAAAAAAGGCAACCTACCATTTGTTTCAGAAGAGCAGTAACAATGATATTTTTATATTATGAAAAGTTTTAACATCTATTCTACGTTAGCCATAAATGAAAGTGCAAATTCCTCCTGAATCTTCACAGGAAATTTCTTTTTTTAAAAAAAGGAAACTTTGCTGCATAGTAAATCTGAACACTAGCTACCTGACCAATATATGATTTACACATCATTTTAACTTTAGCCATAATTTACATTCATGCTGACATAATATTTATTACCAGAGGAAAAGTATTTTGAAATAAGTCCTTGAACTTTCAGTTCAGTTGAGGAATGTATGCAAAAATAGTACACTGAGCAATTTGCACAATACAGTAGAATTTCATGTTAAGTTAATGAAGGAAAATAGTATTATTGCTGTAATATTTAATATTTAATATTGTTGTATTTTGGCTCTATGTTAGATGCCATAAAAAAAATAAATGCCAGACAGTGATAAATATATGGTTTATAATAGCCACTAGGCAACCCATGCCTCGCTGAGTCATCATTTCAAAGACATTTCCTTACCAGATTCTTCAATTGCCTTCAGCAATGACAGAACTTCTAATGTGTTGCTTTCACTAGAAATGTGGGGATACATTCAAAGATGTATCGGCTTCAAAAATAGTCCATGTTGATCTGTGTACCACAAACATCAGCACAGGAAATGTTTTATGACATTTTGTATCGTTTTATGTTAGTTTTTATAAAATTTGGCAAATTTCAATTCCAGGGGAGTCGTGGGTTGTGAATTTTTGGACATATTCTCCCTAAGCTGGCCCATTTGAGGTTTCTTGGTTTTTTAAAAAAAAAAAAGCTTTTGTCTAGATCAGTGTTTCCCAACCTTGGCCCTTTGAGGATGTATGGAGTTCAACTCCCAGAATTCCTCAACCAGCCATGCTGGCTGGGGAATTCTGGGAGTTGAAGTCCATGCAACTTAAAGTTGCCAAGGTTGGGAAACACTGC
>JAOYMU010000274.1:41983116-42001471 GCA_025802295.1 Psammodynastes pulverulentus
CCGCCAAGCCACGCCCACCCAGTCACATGGCTGCCAAGCCACACCCACCAAATAAGCCACGCCCACAGAACCAGTAGTAAAAAAAATTGAATTCCACCACTGCTTAAAACGATGTTATAGGGCACTGCACACCAGAACAACTAGACACAAGGACAGTTTTTTCCCCAAATGCCATCACTCTGCTAAACAACTAATTCCCACAACACAGTCAAACTATTTACTAAGACTGTATTACTAAGACTGTATTATTATTCTTCTCATCCTTCCTATTACCTATCTCCTCCCACTTATGACTACAACCTTGTTGCTTTATCTCTATGATTTATATTGTTTTATTTGTTGCTTAGTATGATTTGACTGCTTATTTAATAGCCTATCACTATCACTAAGTGTTGTATCTTATGATTCTTGATGAATGTATTTTTCTTTCTTTGTATGTACACTGAGAGCATATGTACCAAAGACAAATTCCTTGTATGTCCAATCACACTTGGGCAATAAAGAATTCTATTATATTCTATTTCTAGAGAGGAACTTTCTATATGAACTTGTATTACATCTAATTGTATTGTATTAGGTTTCTATTAACATAACATTTTTAATTTGCTGGATAGAAACTACAGTAATTATTAATCTCATGTTATGATTTATATTGTTTGGACTATTGATACTAATATTGATATATTATGTTTAACAATGATCTGTAGTTTTAAAGCAATGTAATGTAGTCAGCTATTCAAACCAAACAAATAAAAAAGATTACAGAAATTTGGTCTATCCTATTTAAGAGCTTCAGATACAAGAAAGATACATTTTTCATCTTGTGTTATGCAGAAAATCATTCTGGAATACTTGTTTTCTGTACTTGCAAAGAGGAAAGCTATTATCTTGATCGAGACAACATTTTGAGTCTGTCCTTCCTAATATGGAATTTAAAGAAAGTCACCAAGTTCAAATCAATCCCATATTTTATTGTGCTCCAGTTACTTTTAATAAAATATAATAAAAATCCTAAATTTCAATCTTGACTTCCTCAAAACTTGTCCCAGAAATCCTAAGTACAATATATGGACATGGCTATATTTTTATTGCTATGGACAGGTTCTTCCCAATTTTCTTCCTTTGGCTGATAATTCATTGGGACTCCTACTTCTTTTGTGTGATTGTTTCCTAGCATAATATATCCAATATAAATCCAAATAAATAAATAAATACATACATACATACATACATACATACATACATACATACATACATACATACATCATGAAATATGAGAATGACCTTGGGAAAAGAGGGGGTGCGGCAGCAATCACACAAGAAAGGTAGAAGCCCCCAGTGACTTAACAATCAAAGAAAGAAACTTAGAAAAGTCTCACCCTAATGGATCAAACAGTTAAAAGTAGAATTGGGAAGTTTGGTACTATCAGACTTGCAAGTTACCATTAATGTAGCCTTACAATCAGTAGATTTAGCTCATCAAGCTATGTTTCCTCCCTTGTTTATCCAGAGGTAAACACTTTTGCTGATATCTTTGCAGCATCTATTTTTTTCATCCCCCCCAAATCATCCACACATTCCATTACAGTCCAGGACATAATACAGAAACATCATTGTTAATGCTTATAGTTGACCTTTGGAGGGCTCAGCAACAGAGATGGTACAACTGACAGGCATGGCTAGGGGACCTTTGCACAGATACAGTATGTCTTGTATGCCAATTACTCCCATTCCTCAACCTTGGTCACTTTCCACTTGGACTATTGCAATATGTTCCACATGAGGTTGGCCTCAAAGATCATCTGGGAATTATAGCTACTCTAGAATACAACAGCTTGTACCATACTGAATGCCTCTCTGTTTACCCATATTATACTATTGCTGTGAGATGCCCTGGCTCTGAGTTTCTTTTTGGGTATACCGTAATTCAAATTGTTAATCATCATCTTTAAAGCCCTATATGGCTTTATTTACCGGAAGGTGTCCCGCTATGTCAGATAAAGTTGGCATGCTCCAGGTCCCTTCCCTCAAATGTTACCATCTAGTGGGACTTAGAAAGGATACTTTTTCTATGGCAGCCCCTGTCCTGTGGAATACCATCTCCTTTGCATTTGGCAGTCTCCCACCCTCTGATCTTTCCAGAAAATCATTAAGAATTGGCTTTTCCATCAGGCATTGAGATAACAATGTTGGAGCTCAAGAGATTACATAGCTGGATAGATGTCTGTGAGTGAGTGAGTGCCATGTTTTGCTTGTTTGTTTCTGGATTGTTTTATTGTTGTGTTATTATTGCTACTAACTGACCAGAGATATGTTTCACATGATGAGCAAGCATACAAACAAAATAAAATAAATAAATCTGTTCCTGCTTTAATGCCTAGTACGTATGTTTAAAATATAAACTTTCAACTTCATTCAATTAACCCTGACTTGGAAATAACTTATTTCAATGGATCTAACTTTCACCAAGTACACTTGGATCTGAATCCCAATGTGGCTTTATGCTCTAACATTTATATCTCAATGTTCAAGCTCTAATTAGTGCTGCTAAATACACATTAATTACCATTATTGAAAACCCAGAGGGATAAGTGTACAAAATCTCTTATGCAGGCAAGTCACTAGAAGCACAGATAAATCTGCTTTCAATGTAGGTTATATCTTTAGTTAGGAAGGTTCAAAAACCTATCAAGGGACATTTCATATTGTATTCTTCTAATCTTTATTATTTTTAATAAAATTAGAGTTGGGTCTACCAAGTTAGAATCAAATTTGTAAACAACTGACAGCTATCTCACAAATCCAATTTACATTTTGCCCTTTTCACTGCTAGATACACAGCTGAAAAACCAAGGCTGTCGATATCTCATTCAGTTTTCATGTACTTACTTAAAAACATTTTTAACATTCTCCTATGCTATTTGACAATTTGCTCCTACTCCCAGTAACAATTTAAAATTTTATTTTGAAATATAACTATTTATCTTGTAATCACAATTTAGATCTCTGCTCCTATTATAAGCAGTTATTGCATAAGGACAATTCATGAGCGTCAACAATGGGCAACTGATTGCAAATCAGCAATGCTAGCTGAAAATCTATTTATGGTAATTGTTAAAAAGAAAAATGCAATCATCTCCTAAATATATCTTTTTCAGGAAGTACATGTAGCTATCATGTTTTTTGCATACACACACCCCAACAAGCTTAGTAATGGCTGCTAAAAATGAAAAACAATTAACGCCATTCTATAACTACAGTACTCTAGCTTTCCTTTCCTTTTTAATGAGAAGAAATGGTTGTGGACCCAATCTTTCAGAAAAGAAAGGAAGGCAACTCAGGTCAACCAATCAACCCATCTTGAAGGTCAGTCCTAGCTGGGGTAGTTTGCGTAGGCAGCAGTTCTCAAGTAGTATGAAAGGATGGCAAAAGGTCTAGAGATTACTCTGGAATAATAAGAGTTTTGCTTGAAAAGGAAAGGATCAGAAAGCAGCTTAGAACCTGGCTATCCAAAAGGAACATTAAGTTAAAGAAAAGAATGCTACCGAAAAGCTGGCTTCCTTTGGAGCTTTTATGCCAACATAAACTGAAAAATCTAAGCAATATTTCCTCCCCCTCTCCAGGGGATCTTTGTCAATTAGGCTGAATTCTTAAGTGCTTCGTAGTTACCCTTACCCCAATATTTTAGGTGTTAATCACTTGCATCCATTCACATTCAGAGCACTCAAAAAGCACTCCAGTTCTCAAAATCTATACTCACATTTAACCTCTAAAGTAACTAAACTAAATCCTTTTTTTATTTTTTTCTTATTTTTTTATTTTAGCCACAAGGATTTTTCATATGCATGTATATACTTTCAGTGAAATTAGTAACTAGGTTTTTATAACTTGTAAAGATTATTTGCAGCATTTCAGCTGAATTTCTATTTTAGAAGCAAGTTTGACTAATGGATCATCTACCTCACAGATTCGGTATACAATGATCAGTTTTCTGCACATCTGAAGAAAATATGAAAATAATATGTAGATCTAATCATTCTGAGGAAAGCTATGACTTTTAGTCATCTCTTTATTTCTTACCTTTCTGTAGCCTAGAGCAAAGGGAAATGTCAGTGCATTCAGATTTGTAGCTCTGTTTTCTTTTTTCTAGAATAAACTGCAAAGTATCAGCAGAACAACATATTGGAACAGCCCAGAATTGAAAGACAAGCTAGGAATAAAGATCTACTGAAAGCACATCACAGAATAAGTGCCTACTGAAATTAGACTTCATTTTCACATATATAATTTTTAGTCAATGTAGAGAAACAAATCTGCTTTGAACTGTTTCATATTATTCCCAACGGATAACATTACAAGATTCAAAATGAAACTCAGATGTTATTCTGTGTTCTTTGTTTAAAAAATGACTGTATTAGATATGCTTCAAGACAAGCTTTCTTTTTTAATTTTTATGTTCTGCATTGGACATCTTTTGTGATAGTAGTAAAAAGCATTATTTCAGAAATAAGCTTTTGGAGTTCTGAGATTGTTCTTTCAATGCCAACAAAATGGTTGCTATGAGGAAACTCCGTTGACTGAGTCTGGCCTATCATAAAAGAGAAATTTATCAGAAGGCAAACTGCTTAAAAATGCAGCTCCCTGACCCCTCTGTACAGCAGCAATGACAACAGGAGGAGAACAAAGGGAGCCAGAGTGATGCAAGCCGCATCATGATATTGTAACACAAGCCACTGGCCCTCTTCTACATTATAATGTCATGCACATGGCCATAAAGGAAAGATTTTGCTCCAGGCTCACTGGTATGCTCTGCTCTATCCTCCAGCTTGTTTTTTTCTGACTAAACAGATACACCTCTACAGAAAGCACTGAGCTGCAGTCGTTCATTATTATTATATTTAAAAATGCCCATGGGGCATATGTGGATTTAAGGCAATTCAGATTTTTTTTAAAAAATGTTAAAAGCTGGCACCATATTTTGCAGTATGTTCCTTTCTATTTTTAAGTAAAAAGTATTTTAAAAATTAGTCCAAGGGGAAGATAGCTGAGCAGCCACCAAGGTGGATATCTATAAGAATTTCTCGGCTTGTTTCCGATCTTTAACCAGACCTTTGATCTGTCCTGGATAAATAACCTCAAGAAGAAAAGAAAGGTTGATGTGATTTTTTTTTAAGCTATAGAACTTCTGCTGTGAAAACAGCAGCATCTGTTTCAAAATGTCATAGTTATATTTAGAAGCAGCACATCTTAGATGAAGCACAGGCAACAAATCCAGAAACCCACCTCCAGCTGCCTCAGTGTCAATGGAGACATGTGTTCCCTCCCTCCTGTCCAAATTCTCTGTTTGTTTAGACTTATTTTCATTACTCAGTGGGCTTCTCTATCTAATGCATTCTCTTTGCAGATTTCAAGCACTTTGCAGGATGTTTAAAACTCTTAAACTGAATAGCACTTAGGAGAGCTGCCTTGCCAAAGGAATGTGGGAGCCAATCCAGAGATTTCTCACCCCACTACCCTACCACCATTTTATTTTTATATACAGATTTTCTCCTTTTCTGGGTCATAAGATGCAGTCTATATTCCCTGTCACATATGGTTAGTTTGGTGCTACCAAGCCGAAGCATCTGATTTGATAACTATACGGGCAAATGTCATCTCAATTTGTCTCCAGTAATAATCCATGGCCCTTCTAAGAATACTTCAGTAATCTTTATGATTCTATACATCCAGAATCTTCCCTTTCCTTCTCCTATGCTAAATGTAGGTAGTTTTCCAAATGCATAGCAAAGTATGGGAATTTCTGCTTACTGATAGTTGCCTTTTCTGGTATTTTTTTTTGCTTCCGATTGGTTCTTCTTTCAGACATGGTACTCTTATTACTCTCAGCAAATTACCTACATACTAGAATAACTGAAAGGTATTGCTTTTGTTTAGTTTTCTCAATATCTAGCTTTTACAACCATATAATCACTGGAGTTAAAACTTTGCCTTAACTATTCTGAATTTTGTTGTAATAGTATTCTTATCCTTCATGATCTTGTCTAAATTGTGATTATCTTCCTCTCTAGCATTATATAATCTTCTACTGACTTTCCGAGATTGTTCTATTGTTCAGGATAAAAAAAATTCTACACTTACACTTGTTTCCTATAAATTGTAAGTTCACTAAGTGCCAGACTTCATGCCCAGTTCAGTAATAAATTTCCACACTAAAAGACTAAGGAATTCATTAATGACAAAGCCCACGGGAACAACATGACTAAATAAATGGCTTTACTGCAAATAAAATAGAAGCCATAGTTTATGCTGGTTAACATCAACATTATCTTCTTAATATTTAATGCTAAACAAAATTTTTCCTCGTTGTTTTTACTTTAATAATAAGAATTTCCTAACTTTCTAAGCTTTCAGTTAACAAAGTGGTAACATTTGCAGATCTCAGTTCTTAGTGGTTTGGTGTCTAATTTTGATTCTAGGAACCATCTCTCCAGATTCTACCACTCATATTTGTTATGAGTTAAAGACTTAGCATAAAACACATCCTTGTCTCACTTCCTTCCCTATTCCGAATCATTTTAAAATCTGCTCATAAAATTTTAATGCTCTTCCCCAATAACTATCTCCAACTGTTTCTGCTCATCTGGCACATTCCAGCAGAGTGAGGATGCTCCTGGACCCTTTTAATCAATGATGTCATCTTATGGGAAGGAAGCATACCTTGTCTGTCACAAACCTCACCCTCTGGAACAGTATTCCCCCACAGATACAGACAGAGCCCTCTCTCCTAGTGCTCTGAAAAGCAGTTAAGATCTAGTTGGTTTGGTTTGGTTTGGTTTGTTATTGTTTGATCGTTTTTAATGTATTCTATTATTTGCATATTTGTTTGTAAGCTACCTAGAGTCTATAGCTATGGACTATAATAAATTTATAAATAATACATGTAAATAATAATAATAATGAGGAGCAGAGGAGAACACTGACGCCTGAATCCCTTTGGCACCTAACTTGTGTAATGTTATAGCCATGACTATACTATTCTCCTAGCAACAACACAAAAGTGGTTTGCTTTTTTCCATGTTTGATTCTGGAGCTCTATTTTCTAAGTTTGTTGTCTTCCCTCACACTGCAAAGTCCCACTTGCCCTCATCTGATTGTTAATTCCTTTAGCTTCATACCTCTCCTTTTTGATCAAGCTTGTATGATGACCCCACCAGGGTTCTATCAGCTCATGTTCCTGCCACTGTTATTCACAGGACCATTGAAGCCTTCCCAGTATATGAAGATTGAAAATATAAGAAAATCAAAATACTAGGAAATTTTACCAAGTCTTGACCTATTTGTTCAAGTTGTTTTCCTGGACTACTCTGTTTAACTCCACTGACTACATTTCACATCAAACATTATACTAAGATTATCATAGCACTTATTTCTTAAATCTATATTCTGCAAAGGATATTTTCAGAAAACAGTCCAATTGGAAGAGTTGCAGATTGAGCATAAATTGCAGGGAATATCATTTTTTTTCATTTTTTAACCCCTTAGTTCAAATATCATTTCAACCCAGAACATTGAAAAATGTTAATCCAAAGCAAAACTTACAACAGAAATTCATATTTGAAATGACTATTTCTAAAAATGTTAACCTGTCAAGATTAAAAGGAATTAATAAAAATTATTAAAAATGGAAGACAGCTCTGTGTTTCTGTTCTTTTCTAGGTTCGCCAATCAATATTGCTTACAAAAGCTTCTAAAAACTTTTTCTTTTACATTTGGCTATTAATTCATATTGCATGTCTAGAATAAGAATGAATTCTCAGAGCGCTTCCATTGATAAAATACAGATGTGTACTCTTAGTTTAAAAGTAAGTTGACTGAAAGCTTAATAGTTTGTAAGGAGAAACAGAAGTTCATCAGGAAGTGATGGACTGCTGCTGGAAATCTTATCAGGCAATCATCATATAAAACTTCTGATAAAAAAACAAGATTCATTTGATTTTTGTAATAATCAGCTTTGATGAGTGTGACTTCTATATTATTTCATTGCCTATCAAGCATATTTATTTATTTTTAATTTAAAAAAAAACACAACAGGAAGCATGAGTAGCAGCACTATTTCATTCCGTGAACAATTACTGTAAAATAGAGTAAATTATTTTTCAGTAGAAGAGGAAAATTTTCTTCTTCCAACATTAGTAGTAAAATACAAATATCATGGACTTTGTATATATTGATAATTAAGCAGGTGATTTTTTTCACCATTCATGAATTTTTCATGGAGTGAAAACGCACTTCTTTTGAACTAGCCAATATAAATGCCTCCTACATTTGTTGGGACATACCTTTGGCCAACCCAGCTGAAAAATTTGGGACTTAATTGCAGTGTATCTGAAAAAATCCTTGTTTCAGAATTGCTGTTCTCTACTATTCAGCTTAAGTTCAATTACCATCAGGGATATTTTGAGAGTCTTATTCTCGGAAGTTTTAATGTAAGATAAGTGTTGGAAAACAAAGTTCTCTTTTAAACATAGGAATTGCTTCAGTTCTGTTAATATCTATATTGCCCTTTTATTACCTATAAAGGATCTGAAACTAAACATAACTTACCTGAAGTTATCTAAGTAAAAGTGTTATCAGCCAACCTGGTATTTGTCTATGTTGAAAGAATATACTGGTCTCTTACCTGCGTTGTTTTCACTCGTCTGCCATGCATACTGTTGCTGTGGTTCATTTTGATGTGACTGATTCCTTCAGAAAGGCAATGAGATTTCCGACAGGGAAGTGTGTTGTAAGTACTATAAGAAGACACATTATCCACTGTGTTTGGTGATATTTTGTGGTTTTCCATATCTGGGACATGAGACCCTATATTCCGACAATAACCTCCTAGCATGTTACGTGGTCCACCATTTATTGTAACAGTTGAACTTTTAGGAGAATACAAGTCACTCATGGAATTGGCACGCTGGCATGTGACCAATGGTTGACGACTATTACTAGGTTCTCTCCCTGGAGTCTCCTCACCATCCTTTTCTTCAGGAGATCCTAGGATCTCTTCATTGCTTGTCAAATGTTCTTGACTAAGATCAGACAGAGAAAATTCCAAACTGTCCTCCCGCCAGATATCTGCAGACTTTGAACGTTTTTTCTTGAAAGTCATAGGCTCCAAAAATGTGGTCCCATTTGTTGAATAAGAATGTTGCCTACCACCTACTTCAGTCAAATATGTTGACTCGTCTCTGTAGAGTCTTCCACCTTCTGAATCTGGCATACTTTGTACCGAGGCTGCCATAAGGGCTGAACTGCTATCCATGCTTGGAGTGACAGAAGAATCAGTGTGGTAAGAAACTGGCCTCAAGCCCATATCCATTCTGTCCCCCCAGATTGGGCTTCCAAAATCCCCTAAATTGGATTCTTGAGTAAAAGGCTCCAGACAATTGTCAGCTAGTGATTGAGGAATGCTGGGAGTACTGCTAGATCTTGTGCTTACTTCTGAGTTTCTGTGAATAATTTTTCCTGAGGATGCATGTCTGGTCCGGCGTGCTGCTTTGTTTGAAAGACGAAGAGAACGTGATGTATGCTTTCGGCCCAGACTAGCATGTTTCTCACCATAAAATTGATGTTCTACACTTTGGCTCTCTGCATTTCCCATTGTTTTAATACCTGCAAGAATGCAAAACGTCATTGTTAGAATCTGAATATACAATGGTGCTTGATCTATGCTCTATAAACTTTTAAATGTTACTTTTTTCTTTTTTTTTAAAGCCTGGAATATGTTCTTGTGTGTCACTAGCAAATAGGTAGGTTACATATCAGATATAATTATAAGCTCTTCTTTTCTTCCTGGAAAGTAATTATTACTTTGACCAAAAAGATTGTAATTATTAATCATTTAGATAATGCATTTTCCTACAGTATTGCTTTATCTTTTGCATGATAGTGTGGTTCCATGTGATGTACCTTATTATTCCTATTTATTTCAAACAAATTTAGAATTACATGTGACATTTTTAACATTATATCTTAGCAGATGATCAACAGTTATTTAATTTGCACCATAAATAAAAGCCGCAAAATTTAGCTTGGTCGAACACAATTAAGGCTTTTATTGGTTCCCTTTTTACATTTAAAAGCATGGTCTAAATAACTGTTCAGAAAATCTGAAATAATAAAAAGAACAGTTTTACTAGAAGCAACCCAAATATTATGTACAAGCTACAAGCATCTTTCAGGCAGTAAAATTTGACTAACTTAAAAAGTGAGGCATTACACCGTCCCAAGTCTTTTAGGATAACTCATCTTGCCACAAGGCAAAACTAACCTTACTGATTGAGGCCCTGGCCTCAGGCAGTAGATTTTATTAGTGCGCATGGGCACAACTTGCTTCTTCCCAGCTTTTTCTACTCACTCCATGCTTGGCAGAATCAGTAGTCCTTTCTCTCTCCTGTCTCTATTGCTAGGCCTTATTGCTTGGCCTATCAAACTCCAAATACATACATACATACATACATACATACATACATACATACATACATACATACGTAATTATGCATATACCCACATGTACCCACATGTATTATATGACACAGAGAAAGAACAGTCTAGATGTATACATGTACATGGCAAGAAAAACTAATCTTGCAAGTTTACCAGACAGAGGGCATAGGGAACAAAGCTGTTAAAAGAATTGAGTAGTCCTGGGATAAATACTTTGAAACCTCCTCCCAGAGGGGAGCAACAGAAACAGACCATGAAGTGGGTGTGTGGGGTCTCTAACGATGCTTTGAGCTCTAAGCACATAGTGCTTATAAGCAGTATCCTGAATGACAGGCAGCAAGCTTCCTATAATCTTCTTAGCTGTCCTTACCACTCTCTGAATGGACTTTCTCTCTGAGGAACTGCAGCCACCAAATCAAACAGTGATGTAGTTTGTTAAAATACTCTCAATTGTGGCTTATAAAAAGTGGCCAGGACAGAGGAAAAAGATATGCTCTCCACATCTGATACAGAAATTGCACACTGGTCTATGCTGCTTGACTGATTTCTCATTTCTGTATTTCTCCTTTTGGCACAGACCCTAGCCTGATAATTACTTGTTGATTCATTTAGTTGAAATTGTTTGCAGTTGGTCGAGAAGTACCATCTTCTCTTTAAGCAGTAAACTATTTTCCGCTAGCCCTGATAAAATTATACGCCAGTTTTCCCAAACTACCGTAATATCCTCCAAATGTATGAATTACAGTCAGTCTAACAAGCTTTTGAGAAAAGCTGCCCCGTGCTCTTCTTTCCGACAAAGTTTATGAATGATGCAGAGAATAGTTCCTTCATGTGTTTCACACTTTTAAATGTTTTCTTGAATATGTTATTCCCTTTCCAAACTTCCAAAGTTCAAAAAACAAAGAATATATGCCTCAGTATTTAACAATCCTAAACAGAAGCATAAAAGTTTAGTTTTAAATATTTATGATTGTTAATTTGGATCAAAAGGGGTGTGTGTGTGTGTGTGTGTGTGTGTGTGTGTGTGTGTGTGTATCTCTTAGCTGCAATTACTAGATCTGAGACAATCCTAGGTCTCCTTTTCAGAAATTCCAGTGTTCAATTATCCCAAGGTTAGTATCTTTAGAGAATTAGTCTTCACTCATTTTCTATCTTGAATTAGGAAAGCAACAGAAAGATAAAATTTGACAACTACCAGGCATTGTTTTTTCAACCATATTTCACCTTAGTTTTTTAAAGCTGTAAAAATCTGTTCTGTGACAGATCACCCTCAAGAATACGAGATCACTGTGTGAGAAAAAGCATGAAGAAGTTTTAGAAGTTACTCATTCTAGACTGATTGAACACAGAAACTCCATCCCTAGACATGTCAAAACTTGCTCTCAGGAAGGCAACTGGAGACAACATGCTGTTCAGTTAAGATCTACCATGAACCATATATCATAAAATATAAATAATGGACATAAATATACAAAATGTAAAAAGATTCTCTATCCCTCACCCTACAAAGTAATCTTGGGGTAATCTATGCTGAATGAAAAATAAAAGCAGCTAAGAGAAAAGCGCATTAATGCAAGAAGAAATATATTTACTAGAACAAAGAATCTGAGATAATGGTTCCCTGCGTAGTGCTATGTTTGGGAATACAAACAGAGGAAATAATGAAAACTCTTTAGCCACTAATATGAAATAATAATAGACTGTACACTGACCTAAGCAGCTCTAGTACACTGAAGATGATATAGACTCGGAGCCTGTAATGTGCCATGGATGCTGTTCAAATAGCAAAACACATTATTTAATTTTTAAAGATTTTCTCATCACCATTCAAAGGTTATGGGGACAAAGAAAATGTTAATCCTAGTACAGTTTTTGCATTGTTCAATTATTTAGAAAAAAGTAAAATACTGGTCAGGCTACATTCTGGCTGTGTATCTGAGGTAAAACAATTGAAAAAGCAAAATAAGTAGTGCTGCACCCTCCTGTCTCCAGCCCCCCCAAACTTCAAAGTCTCTGTTAGGTCAATACATTTCCATGATGAAATGTTTCAATGAAAGGAGGCATATTGCTATATGTCTGTAGGCTAAATAAAAGTGGTAGTTTAAAATAAATCTTGAAGTAAAATCTGTTTAGCAAAACAGACTTTTAAAACAAAATGGCCTTTGTAATTAAAAAAAAAAAGGATGGTGTTCTGGCCTGCTTTCACATTCAAAACTCATAAAGGTAAAAGAATAATTGTTTGCTTTTTGAATCTCAGTTCTGCAATTAATTTATTAGGAAACTAACACAGTCCACCCTTTCTCAGTTTTGACCACTCTTCTGTAATAAGGAATATTGGTCTTCTTTTGGTAGTTGTTACGACACATTACAGGTGTATGATTTTCAATACTGTGAAATAAATCAATAAATGCTAAAAAGAAATAAAATGAAAGTACAAGGCCAACTTATTATGTTTGTTCCTACAAACAAAAGATGCCTCATCTTGAAGATACTATTGCTTCCTTCCCATCAAATTTTTCCTGTTTAAGGATGAACCTTCCTAGGTGATTCTGAATCTCTCCCTCTCCCATAGGATGTTCAGTTTATAATTCTGAAGTCCTCAAGGGAAAATGGAATGTAAATCTAATCAACATCAACTAATAGTAATAACTAAAATAATAAAAATGAACTGGGTACTTTCTAGATTTTATTTTATTTATTTATTTCTTGATTTCATTGCTAGGACATCTCAGCTATTTATGTGGTAAATCTTTTCAGAACAATACACTGATATATTAATTACAAATGAAATCTATTGGTTTTCCCAGCTCTTGCTTCCTAACAAATCATCTCTTTACTTAGTATTTAGTTATTTTTTTCTTTCTTATTAACTTTACTCAAAATTACAAGCTAAATTAAAATCTCCAAAGTTCTAGCTCTCCTGAATTTAAGCCACCACCATTAAAAGTGAAGTACCTTACAAGACAACAGCTTGCAAACTTAAATTAGATTCTGGTGGGAGGCTATTACCATGAGATCTGTACTTTCTGCTGCAAGCTCAGTTTCAAGACTGTGAAAATGGGAAGAAAGGTTCGACAATACAAAACTTTTGTCCCCTGAACTAAATGTATTCTCGGCTAAAACTATATATGATAGCAGCAGGCTAATTATTTTAAAGCCAAATCTACCACAACTACTTTTAACAGAGAAAAACAAGGTGGTTTCCAAGGCTAATAATGCTAGCAGATACGTACTTTAAAGATTCCAGGGCCCTTGTGTAATATCTGTAGTCCCTTTTTTCCTTTGCTAGTTACTCTGTTGCAAAGTAAAGCATGATGAACATCTACCACTTCTAGAGATCTGGCATTGGACCCTCTATATACTCTTACCAAATGGAAAAGATCAATGACTGCAACCCCATGTTTTCTTTGGAAGTGTGCTCATTGCCCTTTCCTCCCAAAAATGGGCTGGCAAAGTGAAGTAAAGGAAGTAGTGACAGGGGGTGTGTGTGATTTTTTCACTTTACCTTCTAGCAAATCTGTATTTTGTACAAAATGAAAAATCTTCAGAAGTCATATTAACTTAGTGTTTTTGTGTTGCTTAATTGTAACAGACTACACTAATCTTTATTAGCATGCCCGGCAGCAAACATTTCAGTTTTAATGGCCTGTGGCCATTTATAATCCACTATTTATCCAATAAAGGACAAAACACATTTTAAAATTGGCTGGCAAGCAATTCAAACCTGGAGGGGAAAGGGGGGAGGGTGCTATCAGTAGTGGGTGAATGGGAAGACAACAGGTATAATGAAAAGATATATTCTGATCTCAAAAATTTCATTCCTGATAGCTCTCATACAAAAATGCATAGAACCTACATACCTCACCCAGCAAGTCCTGAAGCACGGCACTACTCTCTTAGGGGGGGAAATGTGGAATTTAGATTTCTAACAAAATGAGCAGTTACTGGAGCTGCATGTATGTCATCACCTGCCACTCAAAGGCTTCATTATTGTCTTGTAGGAGCCTGTGAATATATGCCAAAATCCTGGTGGGGAAGAAAAAAGAGAAAAGCAAAACAAAGGTTTAGCCAGGATGGGTATAAAGTTCCATTTTCATCATTTACATTTATCATTTATGTGCTGATGTTATAAAAGCCACATTACAGTACATAATAGTTACCTTTCTGTTGTATTCTAAAGATCAGGGGGAGGGAGGTTGACTTATAGGAATCATCATTTTAAAAAATAGTCTGACTAACACAATTGCAAACCTAAAATGGTATCTCTTGGTTTAAATAGAAGGAGTAAAACACAAAGATGTGAAGAAAATTCTAATTAGATGGCCTTTCTTTGCTATTTCCACAAATCGCTATATGAAGCAACTCTCACACAGTCCCCTTAATAACAAAAGAAAGAAACCCATTGAAATGCCTTTTACATTCACATGAATTTCAGAATCTGCAAGTTGAATTTAAAGGGCAGCCCTTGGAGAAACAGGTTTGACTGGCTTCACTGAAATTCATTGCACAATTTAAAAAATGACTAACAGTATAGGGTGAAACTAAATGAGACATACCATATGACCTGATTTTCCTATACTTTAAAGGCAACATTTACGTGTGGGGAAAAAATGTTCCCAGTAGAAAAGAATTATCCAAAAAATTAAGAGGTGTGATATTTTGATATCATTGTTACCTATTACACTAAAAACACCAGCTGTTCCTTAAAGTCTAACAAATGGGCAGCTCATTCTATTTAAATAGTTTCATTAGCATGCCAATTGCCAACCAACTTCAAGGCTAGATTCTCAACACTTGGCAAGTTGTCCACCTAGATTTGGGTATTCACTTTATATTATTACTCATACATTTCATATATACCATACAGATGGATGATAACAGAAAATATTTGGTACATGCTACTTTGAACTAAATTATTTGGGAACAGAATACTGTAACTATTTTCCAAGATTATTGTACATATTTGTTCCATCTGCTCCTCTAAGACAAACCCTCAAGGATGCAATGATTCCACCAATCAGAATTTGCCATTATGTGACAGAGGGATGGGCTTAGGTCTCCTTCTGTCCTTCCGGTGACTCTTTTTTCTTAAATGAAACACTAATTTACAGGGAAGTTGAAAATACTTAAAAGTTTCAAGTGAAACATGACAGGATATGATTTGCCAAAAAGAGAACATGTAAGAAAAGAAGAAATCACCAGGGCACAACCAAATTAAAAGGTTTGTTGTAGGATCCAATCTGAGTCTGTCACTGGGACCAGAGGTTTATTCTTCAAAGCTTTTGGACTTGTTCTCTTTAGAATATGTGCATCTTCTGGAGAGAGAGAAGTTCCCTGATGATGGGCTTCAGCCTAAAAGCTTGGAAGAACAAACTTTTGATCCCAGATTGGATCATGCAACATTATCCTGAGACACATATATTTATTTTCATTTGCTAAAATGTTTGTGTCTGAAACTAGATATATTTCAACTCTATACTAAATCTCACTGACCTCAATTTGCACATCATACCTTATGTGGAGACCACAGCCTTAAATTACAGCATTTTGTTGAACAACCCTTTCTGTGATAATTTGGGCCATCCCTAAATCTAGTGACAATAATTATTGGGTCGTGCTGGTTCAAGGCACTGTAATCTCACCACTTCACATTCTATTACCACCTCTAAAGTCAACTATTGTCATGTACTTTATGTGGAACTACTTTTGAAGACTACTTGGAAGTTGCAGTTCACATCTGCCTCTAAATCAAGGGTCTTCAAAGATGGCAAGTTTAAGACTTGTGGACTTCAACTCCCAGAATTCCTGAGCTAACATGACTGGAGGAGAAATTCTGGGAGTTGAAGTCCACAACTCTTAAAGCTGTCAAGTTTGAAGAGCCCTGCTGTAAATGCTCATATCCAGAGACAGCTATTACTCAATAGCAATCAGTATTTGGTAATCAATTAATTATGCCTGAAAAAAAGCCCATGCTCCAAATCTAAACTTTTATGAACTAATCACTGTGGGATACAAAAGATCTACTTCACAAACCAACGTGTATCTCTTAGTCTCAGCTAATTAAAAGGCTCTTAAAGGAATGCTAAATCTGAACTATAACAGTTATTAATAAGAAAGATCACTCAAAGCTAAGCACTTCTGGTTTCTCAACCTCAAAAAGGGATAAGAAAAATACTGTTGCCATGAGAAACAGTGTAAATCCACAGGAGAAACATTCCAATTAGACCAAACAGCTGAGTTTCTAGGAAAGATTAATATGTTTATATGGCATTTGCCCATTTCACTTAGCTGGAGGACACCTGTGCTCAGGTGCTGTGCTTAGATTTGCCCCAGGCCAACCCTAGGAACAGAGACTCCTTTTTAGAAGCATGGACAGTAATTTCTTTCTAGTGCATCAGTTTACAATACAATAAAGGCCTTTTAATCTCTCCATTTATGAGGCAGTCTTTATTAATTTGGAGTGGAGGGTTAGCCCTTTTTCTTCCTTAGCCAGTTACTCAGAAACTAAAGAGCATTGCACATAGAAAGTGAGATTACCGTGTTCCTTTTCCTATCTAACCTCTCATAAACAGACAACTAAGCTGGGAGGTCAAACAAATTTACAACAATAGGTAGGCAATTATGCAAAGGCTTGGTCCAACAACAGCCCAATATTTGAACTGAACCAATCAACCTAAAATTCCAAATCCAAAATGGCATTAAGTTAAGGCAAAGTCAACTCTACAAGGTCAGCAGGATTTCAGGCAGCTGTCTAGTGAAGCACATCAAAAATGAACCCAGCTCTGACTCACATCCAGATGGTAAGCTTTAGATTCAGATTTCAAATCTCTGTTCTAATCATGCTGGACTGCATTCACTCAGCTCAGAATGTCAGTGTATTCCAGGAGCACAGGAACTATCCAATCTCGCATTCCTGATATATTTTAGCTCTCTGACATCTCACCTGGGGTTGATGATTTGGAGGATGCTCTGAGGAGTTCCAATCAGAGCTGGGCCAACAAGTATTTTGTTAATGGGGGTCAAACCTTCCAGCCTTGTCCTGTTGGGCCATTGCTTATAGATTTTGTTCTCCAAGATCTTTCCTGCTCTTCCTCATCCTCTGAGCATGAGGAAGGGGCTATGACATCCAGAATCCAAAGGCAGATTTGGATAGTTTGCTAGTATTTCTTCTTTTAGCCAATCAAGCAACACCTTGAGTGAAAGGGTTACTTACCCACTGAATGCTTATACCAGAGGTGGTATTCTACCGGTTCAGCCCAGTTCAAGCAAACGTAGTAAAAATTGCTACCAGTTCGGTAGAACCAGTATTTTAAAAATGCTACCGGTTCAGCTGAACCGGTATTTCTGACAATCAGCTGTGCTGCGCAATTTAGATTAGCTAGAAAGCAGGAAATCCTCAGATTTCTTGCTTTCTAGCTAATCTAAATCACGTGGCACAGCTGATTTCCCCCCCCCTCACGGTTCTACTGCTTCTTTTTTCAGGGCCCAGGAGGTTTCCCTGGTGCCCAGGAGGCAAAAAACGGAGCACAGGGAGGTGGTCGTGCTGCGAAATGGGGGGGGGAGATCATAGCCACGCCCACCCAGTCACATGACCATCTAGCCATACCCACCTGGCCACGCCCACAGAACCAGAGGTAAAAAAAATTGTATCCCACCATTAGCTTATACCCTGGATTATACCAACTAAGTACACACAATATTACTTGCATCTGTAAAATAGTTAGTTCACTTTATTGTCATTGTACCTCGTACAATGAAATTAAATACCTTTCTTCAGTGTACATTAATATAAAATAAAATACAAACACAAACACACATCCTTCACATTCTATACATTGAATTGAAACCCCCTGATATTGCA